>LPNX010394601.1:23203-43025 GCA_001517045.1 Pseudotsuga menziesii | reverse complement strand
GTTGTTATTATTTAAGTTTGTTACATTGCCACTCCCTTAGAAATGCTTTGTCCTCAAAGCCTTATAATGTTTCTGCATCATTTTTTGTGGTGTCACAGCCGACGAAACATGTCAATACGAACTACTAAGAGTTGAGCAAAAATTATGATATGTGGATGAATCAATCCATCCCAAATTGATTTGTTGTGGACTGTTTGCATTCCATACTGATCTATCGTTAGGAGATTTGATCACATTGGTACCGCTATATTTTGACATTTCCCACTTTTTAGAATATCTGTTTTTATGGTTGGGGTGTCGATATGGAATTTTCACAATGTCATTGTCTTTTACGAGTGTCATTTTTTTAGCATTGATCTGAGTAGAAAGTTATGTTTTTGTCTCTTGAGGTTTTAAGGTTTCATTCTGTATCTCTTCCAACTTGTTTTCTAACTACATGTTATCATTTTGAAACTTCTTAATCACTTCTGCATGTAATTTTCTGTCATCTTCAGACTTCTTAAGTTGTTCCTTAAGATCTTCATTATGCCTTCTGATACAACGATTTTCTTGCTGTTTGTATAGACGTTTTCCTTCAATGTCTTCCGTAGATTGTTCTATCTTCCGACTACTTTTCAACTGCTTAATTTTTGTGACTAGTGTTTTGTTATGATTACCTAATCTGAAAATTTCTTCGGAATGGCTTGATAAAACCTTGTTGACGTTTGTCAGTTCTAACTTATGTGTCTTAAAACCCTCCTTCTCCCTCCATCTGTCCAAAGAATTGCAGACAATCCCCAATGGGTATCCAGGTTGATTTTAACATCATTGTTGGGCAAGGGGTCTTGGAAATATCAAATAGAGCCATCAACCTCTGACCTCAGCATCAATCATGCAATCGAAAGCCCTCATAATTAGTGCCAAATATTCAGTACATTCCACCCTTGAATTTGGCATTTCTCTCCACCAGAATGTTAGTTTTTCAACATTAAGCTAGCATTATTAGGATCTTTAACTGAGAGAATAACAAGCACAACAATTAAACACAAGAGACAATGAACATGGTGTTTTTCCTTGGGGAAACCATAAAGGAGAAAACCCCGCAACTTCCTTAGAGATAGAATCAACACCAAAATAGAAAAGCCCAAAATAGTAAGTGACCTCCTGACAGCAATATCCTTCTTCTCGTCTAGCCCCATTGTCTTCTCCTTCCTCAACTATGCACTATACTTGAGTGTGTATGAGTTGTATGCTAAATAGAGACTCCAGCTCTCTATTTATACTAATCCTGGCATGACTAAAACCCTACTAGGGCTGACCTCTACTAGGAGAGTCTAATAACCCTAGTGCCATGAAACTGCAGGGACTTTAACCCTTAGACAATTAGAGGGTTACCCACAATGACTTGACATGACTTGTTTACATAATAGATCCTCTCGATCAGAACATTAGGGCATGAAAACATGACTCAATTACATAATGGATACATCATGGAATAAACATCAGGTTACAAGACATAAGATACATAGATGAATACATTCTGAAGTTACAAATACATCGACACTCCCTCTTAACTAGGAAGGTATTCTTTTGACACAATTTTTAGCACTGGTCTTCTTCTCTGCATCAACTGGAACATCTTGTCATATTCAAGTCTTCTTAGTCTTCAAGTCTTCTTTGTCTTCAAGTCATCTTCTTCTTCAAGTCTTCTTCATCATGGGATCTGCATCATAATGACTACTGGCTCATCATTGCTGGATCATCACTCGATATGGATCGTCATCAAGTCTGGATCATCATCACATCTGGATCACTTGATCTGGATCATCATTGAGTCTGGATCATCATCACAACTGAATCGTCATCAATTCTAGATCATCTCATCTAGATCACTTGATCTGGATCATCATATGCTATCTCATAATGGTGCTATCTCGATTCTTCTCGTCACAGGAAGTTCTATAGAGTCAATCCTATAGGCCTACCCTTCATGTAGGTCTTCATCAGTGCTTATATATAACACTTAAGTCAAAATGGCCCGCTCAGCTCTTACATCTGACCTCATCGTGTCAGAAAGGCACACCCAACACTCACATCTGACCTCATCTTGTCAGAAAGGTCCAGCACTCACATCTGACCTCGTCTTGTCAGAAATGATCAGCACTTATATTCAATCATGTGTAAGCACATCGCATCGAAAAGGCTTTGCACTTACATCTAACCCCATCTTGTCAAAAAGGCACTGCACTTACATCCAACCCCATCTTGTCGGAAAGGCACAACACTCACATATGACCATGTGTAAACACATCGCGCCAGAATGGCTCAACACTTATATCCAACCTCATCTTGTCGGAAAGGCTCTGCACTTACATTCAACCATGTGTAAACACATCGCATAGAAAGGGCATGCACTCACATCTAATCATGAAGGAACTAATCCTATCATCACATCAGAATGGCCCCCAGTCCTAGACTGAGCTACCTAGTAACTGACCAGGTGCCTCCATTCCTAGAATGGAAATTGCCCTTACATCTGTCCTACTTGACAGAATGGCCAACACTCACATCTGACATGGAAGGAACTTAATCCTTTAGCCATGACAGAATGGTTCAGCCCTTACATCTGATCAAGTGAGAACACATCCCTCTATCACATCAGAATGGCTTCTCGGTCCTAGATTGAGTTTTCCTGGTAACTGACCTGGTGCCTCCATTCCTAGAATGGCAGTTGCCCTTACATCTGTCATACTCAATAGAATGGCCAACACTCATATCTAACATGGAAGGAACCAATCCTCTCACCATGACAGAATGGCTCATCCCTTACATCTGACCATGGAAGGAACTAATCCTCTCACCATGTCAGAATGGCTATGGGTCTCATCACTTTCTCTTGGAGGAAACCTCGATCTGGAGAACAACAAGCTTCTCCCTGAAGTACTCGAAATTCAGCCTAGCTAATGGCTTCGTCAATACATCAGCTATATGTTCCTCCGTCGCAATATACTAGAGCTTCAATGCTCCCCTCTGCACCATATCCCTAATATAGTGATACTTGATCTTGATATGCTTCGACTTGTCATGGAACATTGGATTCTATGACAACTTCATGCAACTCTGGTTGTCACAATGTATACAAGTAGCATCCAACTGGAGATCAAATAAATTAGATAGTAGCTTCCTCAGCCATACTACCTCATAACTAGCTGAACAAGCTGTGACATACTCTGCTTCAGCTGTACTCAGTGCCACACAGGATTGCTTTTTGCAAAACCAAGAGATCACGCCTGATCCCATACTGAAGCAACATCCTGAAGTGCTCTTCCTATTGATGGCACTGCCTGCCCAATCTGAATCAACATAACCCTCCAGGTTAATATTCTGATTCACATCGTACTTGAGTCCATAATCAATTGTACCCCTCAGGTACCTCAGAATATGCTTTGCAGGAATCAAGTGAACATTTCTCAGATATGTCAAGAACTGGCTCAAGGTGTTCACAGCAAAGCAAATGTCTGGTCTCATGTTCGTTAGGTAAATCAAGGACCCAATCATCTGACGATACATCGTAGCATCAACCGACTCTGATTAATCATCACTCAATAGCTTCAAGTTTGATGCCATAGGTGTGGCCATAGCCTTACAGTCCATCATCCCAAACCTCTTTAGGATCTCTACTGCATACTTCCCTTGTCCAAGGAAGATTCCATCTGCACACTACCACACCTCCATACCTAGATAATAATGCATCATACCCAAGTCCTTCATCTCAAACTCAGCAGCAAGCTTTCTCTTCGTATCAACAATCAACCCATCCGTACCTATCACAAATAGATCATATACATATAGTTGAAGCATCACTGGGTTTCCATCTTCAACCTTGTAGTAAAGGTTGGAATCTGCTTTACTCTTGGTAAAGCCCAACCTGGATAGAAAGCTGTCAATTCTACCGTACCAAGTCCTGGTGCCTGTTTCAAAACGTACAAGGCTTTCTTCAATCTGCATACATGAGACTCTCTGTCATGTGTCTCAAAACTGAGTGGTTGTTCTACATACACTTCCTCTTCCACTACACCATTCAAGAAAGCAGTCTTGACATCCATCTGGTGTATCTTTCATTTCATCACTACAACCAGAGCAAGTACTAATCTAATGGAAGTGTATCTAGCCATAGGTGCAAAGGTTTCTTCATAATCTATTCCTTCTTTTTGAGAGAAACCTCGAGCCACAAATCTTTCCTTATACTTTTCAATGCTACCGTCTGCAGCATGCTTGATCTTGTAGATCCATTTGGAAGTTACAACTGAATTCCCTTCTGGTCTTGGGACAACATCCCAAACATCATTCTTCATGATCGATTGATATTCTTCGATCATAGCATCCTTCCATTCTTTCCATTTTTCCGCTCCTTCATAACTGGAAGGTTCTTTGTCAATGAAATCACATAATAAAGCTACATACCCGGAGCAAGATATGGTCCTCTTTCTTTCTCTGTGATTCTCTTCTGGAGCCCCATATCTTTCTGCACCTTGGATAAGTTCTCGTACCCAAGCAGGTTTCCTCTTATGAGGATTCTTCTCCAGAGGTGGATCTACAGGTCTTTGTGGTTCTTCAAATTCTCGATCTTCTTCTTGAATTTCTTCATTCATGGTTGTATCATGAATTCTAGGTGCTTCTGCTTCTTTAGGTTCTTCAGCAGGTCTCTTTCTAGATTTGTTGTAAGTTGTGTCTTCATCAAATGTCACATCCCTGCTGATGTCAATATTCTTGTATCCTGGGAAATATAATCTGTAATCCTTCGAGCTTTCAGAATATCCCACAAATATACCCTTCTTTCCTGAAGCATCTAATTTTGTTCTCTTCTCTTTTGTAATGTGTATGTACACAGGATAGCCAAATATTCTGAGATGGCTGACTTCTGGTTTCTTGCTGGAGAAGACTTCTTCAGGAGTCTTGTTCTCGAGTACTCTATGTGGAGTACGGTTCTGTACATACACAGCTGTTCTGGCAGCTTCAGCCCAAAGATGCATAGGAAGATCTTGATCATGAAGCATAGCTCTTGCAGCTTCCATGATAGTTTTGTTCTTCCATTCCGCAATCCCATTCTGTTGTGGATTATAAGGAGTGGACCACTCCCTCTTAAGTGAATTCTCTGTCATTATCTGATCGAAAGGTCTTGATCTTCTTTTCATTGTGATTCTCGATCAAGGCTTTGAATTCCTTGAACTTGTTAAATACTTCGTCTTTATTCTTCATGAAGTAAACCCATGTCTTCCTAGAAAAATCATCAATAAAATAAACATAATATGCATACCTTCTTAGTGAGCTTGATGACATAGGACCGCATACATCGGAGTGGATGATTTTCAAGATTCCTTTTGCTTTGCTTTCACTACTTGTAAATATCTTCTTTGTGTTCTTTTCTTTCGCACATCCTTTGCAGACCCCGTCATGTTTTGCTTGCATTTCTAGAAGACCTTCAACATCTTTGCTTGCAAGAGGTAGTGCTATGTAATGCACATGTGCAAGCCTTCTATGCCAAAGTTCACTTGGATCTACTGTGTCATGGACCAAGGCTTGTTTTGGATGGCCCTTCAATTTGTACAAACCTCCTTCTTGTTATCCAATCACCATCACATCATCGATAGTCTTTCCTTTTGGCCACATGATGACTTGACCATCTATGAATGAAACCCTCATTCCTTTTGCATCCAATGTTGATATGGAGAGAAGGTTCTTTTTGAGTCCTGGCACAAACAATACTTCCTTCATTGTTAGAGAATTACCAGAGTCTAGATTATAGGAAGATTCCCCACTACCTTTTATTGGATATTGGTAGTCATCTCCTAGCTTCACCTTGTGAGGTGATTCATGTTCTGAAAGTCTCACAAAGGATTCCTTGAATCTAGTCATATGTTTGGAGGCCCCACTATCAATAAGCCAATCATCACTTCCATGAGTAATGTTTCCCGTGAGAGCGGAGATCAAAACATATTCATCCTCGCTTGAAGAATATTCACTTTCATATCCGGTTCTTTTCGATGAAGGTTCATCATCCTCTGTAGCATGAGCATGATGTCTTCTCTTGCTTCCCTTCTTCTTGTGAGAGCTACTTTTGTTCTTAGGACAATCTCTAGCAAAGTGTCATTTTTCATCACATGTATAGCAAATGAACTTAGACCTATCTCTAGGATTTCTAGAGTTATTCCTATGATGAGAGTACTTACTTCTGTGATGGATGGATTTGGGTTTCTTGGATTGTACTGTGAGAGCTTTATCTTCACTTCCCATCTTCTCTTCTCAAGATGCTATCCGAGCTTCTTCTTGAGAACAATATTCCCACAGTCTGCTGAAATTGACTAACTTCTTCCTAGCACAGATCCCTTGAATGAAAGAGTCCCATGTCCTAGGGAGACCATTCAAGGTGGTCATCACAATTTCTGCATTCTCCACTTCTTCATCTACTGCTTCCAATTGTTCCTTGATCTGAGAAACCCTTGCGAAGTAAGACTAGATGGTCTCTGCATTTTGGATCTTCACATTCTTCAGTTGATTCCTTAGAGTTGTCTTCCGGTTTATGTTCTTCCCTTCAAACAATTTGGTTAGGGAATCAAACATAGCTTTAGGTGTCTTCAGAGAGGACACTTGTGGGATAAGGTGATCCTTGATAGAATCAGCAATGATCCTTTTTTCCATAACCATCTTCTTCTTATGTAAGGCCTTAGCCTCATCTCCCTCTGGAACTAGAACCTCCTCATGGATGTAGGAGTCCAACTCATTTTTCTTCCAGGACCAGGGAGATCCTATACTTCCAGGCTCAGAAGTTATCAACTCCCTCAAGCTTTTCATCAAGCTTGGTATGATGAGACATCTTAAATTGAGAACCTCAAATGGAAATACAAAAATATTTAGACCTTACCAGGTCAAGATGTCAGATCTAGATTTGGAGCTAAAATCCTGCAGTACTAGATTAGGAGCAAATTAGGGTTTTGCTTTTCTGGATTTCTGTCCACCAAATGCCTTGAAATTTATCCCTAACTTCGATTTTGGGGAGGAGATCAATCTAGGCCTGGGCTCACTGAAAAATTCCTCTTCTGTGAAAAGCCCTAATTTTCGGCAGTAGTGTCGGGTCCAAAACTGAAAAAACTCATATGCTTTGACAGAAAGATGCGCCCTAAGGAGGAGATTTATTCCACCTTATTTTTGCTGAAAATCTGTGGAGGAAGATCCACAAACTAGGAAGCCCTAGTTCCCGCAGCTGCACAGTGTCTTCTTCTCAGGTTAGCTCTGATACCATGTTAGTTTTTCAACATTAAGCTAGCATTATTAGGATCTTTAACTGAGAGAATAAAAAGCATAGAAATTAAACACAAGAACAATGAACACAGTGTTTTTCCTTGGGGAAACCATAAAGGAGAAAACCCAACAACTTCCTAAGAGATAGAATCAGCACCAAAATAGAAAATCCCAAAACAGTAAGTGACCTCCCGACAGCAGTATCCTTCTTCTTGTCTAGCCCCAGTGTCTTCTCCTTCCTCAACTATGCGCTACACTTGAGTGTGTATGAGTTGTATGCTAAATAGAGACTCCAGCTCTCTATTTATACTAATCTCGGCATGACTAAAACCCTACTAGGGCCGACCTCTACTAGGAGAGTCTAATAACCCTAGTGCCCCGAAACTATAGGGACTTTAACCCTTAGAGAATTGGAGGGTTACCCACAATGACTTGACATGACTTGTTTACATAATATATCCTCCATCGGAACATCGAGGCATGACAACATGACTGAATTACATAATAGATACATCCCAGAATAAACATCGGGTTACAAGACATAATATACATAGATGAATACATTTCGAAGTTACAAATACATCAACACAGAAAGCCATCTCTGAGAAGCAACCTGCTAAAACACTATCCTACAGAACTTGAATTTATTGTTGCAGGTACCCAAGAGTGGCATTCGACAAAATGAATAATAAAGCTAAGCAGACAAACTTGAAAGAACAATTTTGGAGGTGACTAAGAATTTTTGAAGAACATGGCTTTCGGTGGCTTAGGCGGATGCTAATGCAGTTCATTAGCCACCGAAAGCACTGCTTTCGGCAGCTAATAGTTTCGATATTTTGGCCTCTTAACCATCGAAATCAGAAAGATACATAGGATCAAATTTTGACATGAAGGACCAGTTTTGGGCAAACATGGATAACTCAGGGATGAAGTTTAAAGATGAAGGACGCTGAAGAAAACATCAGGGAAGGTATGCTTCAGTTTTGCTGTGACATAACAGTAGAAAAGGTCACCAACACTTAACTGTCAAAGTGAAACAGTGACTTAACCAGCAGAGGACCAGTGGCAGTGATTTCTAGTACTTACTTTAGTTATCAGAAGGTTCAAATAGTGAACGAATTCTACAGTTAATTAGACTAGTAGTTAATTAGGGTTTTTAACCTAATTATGCAAAAAACAATTATTTTCATTAAGGCTTTCACAGGTTGCAGTTATCTTCAAGGGGGATTGGATACCTGTGTAGCTTTGAGAACTAAAACTCTACACAGGTATCCAATCCCCCTTGAAGATAACAATTATTTTGTCTATTTTTATTAAATCAGATCAAGTTTTTAGGATATGAGTATTTTTGTAAAGGATATAAATCCTAAGACTTATTTTATTGAAAGGGTTCGACTTCGGGGACTTGTAGACCATTTCTATTGTCAAGCTTCTCATCTTGCTCATGACCTAATATAAGCTCATTTGTTATTATATGTTCAGCTTCCATTTTCTCTCTATTTGGTGCTTATGCTTGAATGTGTTATTCAGGTTAATTGATGTTTGATAGCTATCATCCTATTGGCATATTGATGATTTGAATTATAAGTGTCTTCCTTGTCATGATTAACCATTTATATATATTTGTTTTATGTATGGATCTGCGAGCATGATAAGTTATCCATCTCTGCACCATATTGTCAACCTCTGAACAGTGGTAATTAGAAGCCTTATCCCTAATTGAGTTTTCATGCATGTCTTGAGAGTGTAAGGTCTTATAAGTCACCTGACTTGATTCAAGCATCCTCGAGCTGCAACCTAGAGGAGTTTCCTGGAGTGATAACAAGTTGCAGTATGACAAATGACTTGGAAACATTGAATCGATGAGACAGAAACTAGAGGTAATGAAAGGAATATGATGATGCATTCTTTGATTTGACTCAAAGGAATTAGGTGACTCATGAAAGTGGATTGACTTGAAGACAAACTGAATATCTAACTGTTCGGAAATGAAAATGCAGATAGGTTCAATGTTCAAAGGTGGAATGTGAGCTGCCATTGACACAAATGAAAAGATATTCCCCAATCCCTTAATTTCCCCATCATGAAGGATGAGTGCCTCTTTTCATTTTTACAAGTTCAAAGAGGGTTAAAAACACTTGTTATAGCTCATCGGATGATGAGTCCATTCCCATATGTTTTACGAACCTGCAAAAGGAGAGGTTCATTCCCAGCAAGGGAATTTCATCGTTTGATTTTATGATTCTGATGAAAGTGAACTCAGTATTGTTCATGTTTAGAGAGTCTGAACAAAAACAAAAGGAGATTCCAAAAGGTTTGTTTTCATAAGATTTAGTCCCTAGGACCCAAAAAACTATAAAATAATTCCTTAGAGAACTCTTCTAGCTGATATCAACCAGAGTGTTCGTTTTTTGTAAATAGGCCTAATCGGTCCGAAAAATAGATAACCTACCACCGACTAGTCAATCATTCAAATACTTTTACAAGCGTGAACATGTCAAGTTTTCTTGGGAATCTTTTGTGTTTTTAGGGAGACTGAAAAGAGCTTAAATATAACTCTATAAAGGGATCTCTTTTGCATAAGCCAATTTTAACGAGTTTGAAAAAGAAAAAAAGTGTACTCAATACCTTTTTAATAGATTTTTAACAAGCATGTAAAAAGTATGAACGACACTCAGTGCTTTTTAATTTTTACCCAAAGTGTGAAAAATACAAAAGAAACTTGAGACATAGCCATAAGCTTCGTAAATATAACCTGGAAAATTTGAAAATCAAGTTAGAATTAATTTCATCATAAAACTATAGAAAACAAACGATAAAAACTCACAAAATTAAAATATTTTGATTTAATATTAAAAATTAAAAATAAAAAATACTATAAAAGGGGTAAATAGTGATTGTTTTACCATAAGGAGAGAGTGAATTTGATGAAAAGAGTATGATTTTCAAAGGTAGATTCCAGGAGTTGTGGATTGTCTTTCTTCGAGCCGTTCAGACCTAATAAGAGTTAAACCCTTCCTTTTCATGTTGATGGTACATCTCTTTCAATTTTTAGTCGATTTTTAGGGTTTATAGAGAAATTTCCAAAGGGATGTCGTGCGCTTAGGCCGACGCATTTTCCTCTACCGAGGTGTGCCCCGATGCACGTTTGAAATGGAACATAGGCATCGAAGGCACTTTGTCCAAACCCAACAAAAGCGTCGATGCTCTGTCTTTATAGACAAAAGGCACCGAAGAGAAAGGAAATTAAAAATTCCCATTTTTGACCATCTATTTTTGAAATTTCTTGCTTCCACAGATCTTGATATGTTTTTAATGCATGTTTAAAATGTTTTGCAGTAAAAAACCCACCTACACTATGGTGATCTGGAAAGAACATGAACATGAAATAGATTATGTCCAAGCGGCTAATTACCCAGCAACTGTGAGATCTCTTTGGGAATGTGGGTTGCTTAAGTACTTCAGAGTACCCGAAATGAAGGCATATGTGCTCCTTCTAGAATACATAATTCAGATGTGGGACCTAGACCAACATCACTTTGGCTTGGGACCCACACATTGAGTAGGAGTAGATAGAAGAATAAACCATAGAGCATTAGAGCAAAAATATTGAGTCAGAAAGACATATCATAATAACAGTCTGCAAGTCGTAGACTGCAAGGTGCTATATTTATTTCTCATGCCATATGAAGAGCACCTTGGTGGTTTTTCCCAAATGGGTTTCCATGTTATTTCCTGTGTTGAATGATTGATCGATGTTGAATGTTTATGTGAATGTCAATTATTTTATTACTTTATATTGATGAGTTGCTGTTGAATGTATGGCGCCATCTTATTAATCAGTGAATTAATGATTGTTAAAGCACTACTGGAATGTTGCGTATAAGTTCATGGTTAATTCCCTAAGTTAAAGCATAAGTCACACACTATCTATCAATGCAAGGAATTAGCTGTGTCGCACAAGTTGTGCCAGTTGTTGAGATTAAGGACAGGATCGTGTCGTGCACGCGCTATCATACAATTGTTCCTAGTCACGCAGTAATAGACTCCATCATCCTGTTTCCTTTGTCAAGCACCTTGGTCACGCACCAAGGGACTATAATCCCTCGCCAGCTGCGGAAACATGGTTCTAGAAGTTACCCATTAGATATCTCGAGTGAGAATGCTCCTGCCTTGCAAGTGTTGCGGACTGAGCTTGCTCTGTCGGGCCGATGTCTTGTGGTGTCTTGTCGGTATTGTGTGTTGATTGAACTGCGGGTCGAGACAAGAAGTAGTTAGAGGCCAACAAATGGTTCCATTGTCAGGACCATTAACCATTTGAGTCGAGGGAAATGCTGTGGCATCTGACAAAGAACGAGATAGAGGACTAGCTGGAGTCCAAGACGCTAGCATTCATGCAAGAAGAGAGCACAGGATCTCAGCTGAGCGCAAAAAACTGGGTGGACAAGTATATATATTTTGATATCCATGAGATCTTCTTTGCATATTTCCCCGTTATAATGAACGAGTGGTTGTCAAGATTGGCCAGAAGGCAGACGAATTTCCAAAGAAGAGAAGCAATTGAGTAGAACAATCAATTGGTTCACGAAGTAACCAGTGTAAGTAACACCATCTCTAGAGCTATTGATTTTTGGGTGGACAATATTTTGGAAGGATATATTAATAAGTTTGCAGTAGAGGCTATAACCTCGTATAGTGAGGTTGAAAGAAATTTTTTCCAAGGACCCCGAAGAAGGTATTTTCTGTTGAAATATTGTAACTTCGAAGAATATTCTATATGTACTTTTTGTGGTCCCCAATGGTCCTACCAGGAGAACCAACTGTATTTATTTATACTTCGATGCTTCTAATCAAAAGAACTAATAAGAGTCATGAGGTAGTCCCCTCAAATTGTAAAGGTGGGTCATTAGCACCCCAGTTGTGGTTATTTGAGCCTACATGTTTAACTCAAGCCTACATGATTAACTCGAGCCTACATGTCAGAATTAATTATTAAAGTGAACAGATGAATATAAATAGAGTTGTGGTGCTCCTCATTTGGAATACACACACTCACTTGTGTAGCGCATTAGTGAAGGAGAGAGAAGTAGCTGGAGAAGGAGGAGGATTAGTCTTTGATCAGTCTTTTGGTTTTACGTTTTATCTTTTGGGGAATCTATATTGAGAAAGCTTTTGCTGGGTTTTTCCCTTTAGGGTTTTCCCAGAATAGATCTATGTTGTTCTTGTGATACTGCTTCTTTCAGTGATCCTGTTTATATGCTTTTGTTATGAAATTGAAATGAAATACTAATGATCTAGCTTAGCATATGAAAATTTAACATGGAATCAGAGCTAGCCTGAATATGACAGCTTTCACAAGGTGAAATAGCCGTCTCTCTCTCCCCGGAAGAAATTAGGGTTTCGAGAAAATTTTTGAGTTTCGGAAAACTGCTTGCATAAAATGTTGTGCCCTCCCAGAGTGTGTCTTTTGAGCCTAGAATCAATATTTTTGGGTGTGTGAGTCTCTGGGAAAGTCAAACCCTAGTTTGACAGCTGCACCAGAAAACAGCTGGAAGCTGCAAAAGCTGAATCTTGCAAGTCTGATTTGGAAGGTGAAGATTTGAAATCTCCAGAATCTAAGTACACTAGTCAACTCACCTCATTCAAGCACATCTCCTGGTAAGTCCAGTTTCTCATTCCGTAGAATTTCAATTTTTTGTGATTTTCTAACAAGATGGCCCCAAGCACTAAGCTTGAGGATAAGCTAGAAGGCATAGAGAATTTCTGAGCATGGAAATATAGGATTGGTCTCATTCTACAAGAGAATGATCTTGATAAGTATGTCAAAGAAGAAGTTGTAGAAACTGAAGAAGCTGAATCCAAGGAGAAGCACAAGAAGGATATGATTATGGCACAAAGGATCATTGTTGACTCCATCAAGGATCACTTGATCCCTCAAGTGTCATCCAAGAAGACTCCAAAATAAATGTATGATGCCCTATCCAGAATGTAGGAAGGATGAAACATCAACAGAAAGATGAATCTAAGAGCTCAACTGAAGAGAACCAAGATGAGTCACGGAGAATCCATCCAAGACTAATTCACAAGGGTTTCTCAGTCAAAAGATCAACTAGAAGCTATTGGAGATAATCTTGATGAAGATGAAATGGTTATGACTTCTCTAAATGGTCTTGTTACCACCTAAGTTGTACTTAGTGGTTTTTATCAAGTGAGCCCGGTGAACTGGACAGGGTTAACTTGTTCCGACTTCAAAAAGACCTTTGGAAGTACTTCTGGGAAGTGCTTGTTGTATCATCTCACATGTTCATACACCATGGGGGAATTGTAATAAATGTTCTAGCATGATAGTGTCTGTAAAAGAATCGGTCTCTTAGACTTTATTTGTCAATCCGATCAGCCCAGGGTGTTTTTTCCCTTGGTAATTATTGGTTGTTGAACAAACGACTGATAATTTCTGAGTTTTTCACTCCATACCTCCAAAGTTGGGGTGGTCGGATTGGCATTTAGGCATATTGAGGTTATTAGAGTCTATGTGTCAATGTATAAACATGCTAGAGATCATTTTTGAGTCATATGAACATGTCTAAGTCCCCCTAGGTGTTTTTCAATTTTTCAAATTTTCAGTTTTTTCAGTGTTTTTTATTAAAATTTAATTTTTCCAAAACTTAGGCTATTTTTTAATAGTTTAATTGGAAAAATTGATTTTGTAATAAAAGTGGGCCAAATAATCAGTTTCAGTCATGTAGGTGCTCATTTTCAAGCTAAGAGCGCCATGTAAACCCATGGACCCACTGTTTCCTAGTTTTGAGTGATTTTCCATCACTCAGGTCAGAAAGCCCCAAAAATCAATTATTGATTAATTTAATTAATAAATTGATGAATAATGGAGAAAATCCAAAATCAATAAATCAGTGGATTCTCAGCCGATTTGATTGAAATCAGTCAGATCTGAAGCAGATTGACTGGATCTGACAAATCCTTGACTGAAGGAGGTGATCAAATCAGATCCAGAGTTGATATTGAGCATCCTTTATGGGGAATTTCAGCCTCCCTCTCTCCTCAACACGTTTTGGCTCATATGGATGAGTGTTGGGCCGATGTGTCAGTGTATGGGTTGATGTGTCAGCCAGATCAGGCCCCCAGTTGACAAGTAGGCTCAGTTCAGTCTCAGTTCTGCATTGATGAACTCTCCATCAGTTGATTTCACTTGATTCCATGAGGAATTGTGCCCCCCCTGGGCTAGATGGCCTGTAAATTGTATATATCTTGCTTGAGGCTCCCTCTTCCAAGCTAGTGAGAGCTGGATTGAAGGGCTTGCCATTGTAATATTTTTGTAATCTTTCGATTGTTGAAATAAAGAAGCTTTGGAGGCTAAATGGTGTAATTCTCTCATATGTGTGGATTAAGCATTGTCTTACGGCTATTGATGTTGCCGGCTTTTCTCTCAATTTCTGCATCTGAACCCTATCTCGCTTGAACGATTCAGCTGAATCAATAGGAGTATAGTTGGGCAAGTAAGGTTACTTGTTTTTCTTATATCTCATAGAATATATGTTAGAAGATATTGATTATACATGTTTAATAAGTTTATTTGCATGTAATCCTTGTTTCTTTTTCATATATATATCCAGATCGCATGAGGTTTCGTGCAGGATTGTGTGTTTAGCTTTCAGGTAGTAAGGATTGGACAAGCTGTGGATCTAAGGATTGGACGAGTTGTGGATCTAGTTTGACTCCACTACACATCCAAATTTTTGTGAAGACATTGCCCCTCTGCATTCCACTAACAAGTTTCCTCTGCAGATCTGCTTCAACAACAAGCACCTTTCTCTCCTTTAAAATCTAAAATTTTCCTCAAATCGGTTACTTAAAAGGTTTCTTATTACTCTGATCTATCTCACTAAGAAAAATACACATAGATCTAATCAGTAATATCCCTCCCAAAGTCTAGATCTTAGTTTTGTTTTGCACCTAAAGTTCAATTTCAAGAGATCTAGCTAAAAGTACCTTATTTTCGCAAGCAATTTAGTGAAAATTCATAGCTTGCTGTTAAGGTAGTTTCATTTGCTGTTCGATAAGTTTAATATTCTGCAATATCAGTGCACTTTAATTGGCTGCACAAACAGCAAGCCAAGATCCCAAGGAAAGCTTGCTTTCCTTGGTTCCTTTTCCACCGGTTTAGCTAGTTTAACTGCATTATTTTTTGAGATAAAGTAGGTTGATCCAAAGGTACTCTTAAAGTGATTTTGGGCATATTTTATTCTAACTTGCTCGCTGTCCTTTATCAGGTCTAACAGAATGAAAAGGAAGCTGCTGTCCGAAGTGGTCTCAGGAGCATTCAAATCCTCCAAGGGGTCTCCCTTTTCACTAAAAATCTTAATTGTTTTGCAAAGTTGTAAAAACTTGGTTTCAGCCTGTATAAGGACCAAGAAAGTTCTGATTTATCATTTCTTTGATATTGTAACCACTGTAATAAAATCATTTTTGGAATAGGCTCTTTCAAGCCCATTCCCCATCCCCCTTGGGGGGATTCGCGTCGGTGCCCTTTTCGTCGTTTTTTGCTTATTTCATTTTTACTAGAATTGATCTGATTTGCAGGGTAGTATACTTGATCTTGTTATTAATTCCATACTCCATATCTCACATTTCAAAGTAATCGTAATACTTACCGCACGATTTCCCGATTGACCCGAAAGGGGAAAGAGATTCGTGGTAGGATTATTTAAGAAATTTGAATTGTGTATCTTTTTTCTTTCTTCTACATTTTGTTTATAAGCAACTATAAAATTTACCCCTACTCAATTCCCCGATTGAGATCCACTTGGATCGAAAGAGGTTCTTGGAGGATTTTCTTTTAAACAAGAACATCCAGTTTAAAACTTACTAAAATCAACAAGACTCCAGTGCGTATGCTCTACACTTGGCTGCGGTTCGTCCGATCAGTCAAGATGTATCAAAAGCACTTGGGTGAATACCATAATTAGGACTCACCCTCCCCAATTGACAAACCATCAGGTGAAATTCCAACACCTCGATCAAACCTCTACGGTGGCAAAATACCCAAAGGAAGCGGGAACTTCTGAAAAGTGACCTCGGGGCGTCGATCTCTGTCACACCCTAATGGGTGCGTTACGAACAATAGCCCTATAGACTCCATTTCAGCCCACATATTCCTTGCGGGTAGCCGTGAAGGTTTAGTTTTGGACATACTCCAAGTACTCTCGGGTATATCTGGAGTCCCCCCTTAGCCTAATTTAATCAATTCATACTTCAATTTTAATTTAAAACATACCAAGATGCAATTGCAAAACATTCACTCCCAGCACATGCAAGCACATTGATCTCTTTGATTTGACTCCATTTTAAGGCACTGGTCATTTTTGCTTCATATATATATTATTTATCAGCTTTGTGCTTTCGTGTGTTTATTTTCGTATCTTGTCATC
The DNA here is from genome assembly GCA_001517045.1 of Pseudotsuga menziesii. Lineage (NCBI taxonomy): Eukaryota > Viridiplantae > Streptophyta > Pinopsida > Pinales > Pinaceae > Pseudotsuga > Pseudotsuga menziesii. Next base: position 26,301 of record LPNX010394601.1, on the reverse strand, counting down.
TTCAATTGTCTATAGTTAAACTATTCGAACTCCTAAGTAACTGATTCAGTTTAACATCACCACATTAAGTAATCATCCTTAGTAAATAAATAGGGTCTACCCCCCTTGGCTCCGTTAGGAATTGAGCCTAAATGGAGGAGTCAAGAACAAGGTGACAGCCTTGACTCGAGACTTGCCCCCAAAGACACACCGAGTGGCTTGAAGATTTCTGCCACGTGACCCAGGTGTGTGAAAAGGCGGCAAAACCTTTTGGCGTCGTTGCCGGGGATAAATCTTTTTATTCCCGGGTATGACTTTTGTTTTCTTCCTTTTTGTTTTTGCTTTGTTTGATGAATGCTTAGAGTAGATCTTTAATTTTCATCTGGCGACTCCACTGACTTTTTTCTAGTTTTGATTTTTACAAAGAAAAGCAAAAAATAATTTTTGTGAAAAGATTTATAAATGCTTATTTTTCTTTTTCACATGGTGACTCCATTGAAGGGATAAAACCCTGTTATCTCATAAACTTGTGAAGTTTTGTTGTGTGTAGATGATCCCGTGCAACATGTTAAAACCTTTAAAGCTCATCACTTGACAGCTCCACCTTTTTAGTACAAGGTTTAATCGTTATATCAAATGGATACTATTTTGGATAAATTTAAGGAGAAATATGGTGCCCAGTTAACCTTAGTGTTTCAACCTATCGATTTCTCAAACATCCTGTGTTTTCCTAACTATAGTGAGGATTTGGGGGATGCATCTAACTGGATTCCACCATTTTATGGAGATTATGGTGACTCGGCCATCTGGCATGTCAAATCTTTCCTTCAGTTGATTGCTGACTTCAATATTCTTTATGAAGACCATATGATGGAAATGTTTGCTAGTACTTTTCGGGGTGAGGTTGGTTGTTGGTTCTATCAGGGCCTGCCTAATAAATGTATAACTTATTTTCCAAACTTCCTTTGGATGTTTTTAGAGCAGTGGCATGATGGTAGGGGTAGTACGAATGGTTTAAAAAAGTTCCTTGAAAAGATCTGTACCTTCTACCTATCTGGGACAGAGTATCACATGGAAGCATATAATGGACCTTTTTCCATGATACAAAATATTGAATACTTGGAATCACTTCTTGAACATTTAAGTAAAGAGGAATTCCATGATACTCCCATAAAAAAGCATCCTAGAGGTTATTTAAGAAATGAAGAAATTAAGCGTCTTCTTAAAGAAAATGAGGTATCTACCAATACACAACAAGATTCTGAGGAAGGGAAAATCCAATATGATCATATTGAAGAGCTTCAGGAGGAGCCCATGATGGAACACATTGTTGAAGACTCTCCTCATGTCACCATAGCTGAAGACAATGAAGATTTGGTGTATTCTCAAGTGTGTTGCAATGCTGATACTTTTCCAGAAATCCCTCTAGAGAAGTCCACTGAGCAACACATACCAAGTGATCCCATTGAATATGTCCAAAATTTTTCCTTGATTGAAGATAATATTGAATATCCTCTTCATGATATCATAACAGAAGCCTATAAAGAAACCTATGATAAGATCATTACAGTGTGTGGTGACACTAGACCTTGTTCTCCTCATGTTGATGAAGGTTTGGAAAGTTTATTTCCTTGTAACATTTTATCTAAAGAAGATTGTTATGAATACAAGGAAGACATGGATAGGCAGTAGCATGATACCATGGATGAAGATTCCCCCACATATGACATGGATGGGAGTGATGACTATTGGAATTTCATAGATAATCCAACTGGTGAAAATCTTATGGAGAATCCCATCCATGATATGTCCAACAATGGGAGTGTTTATTAAAAAATTTGTGGAAGTCCAATCTACGATACATCCATAGTGGGAAGCACAGATCTGGATTCTTGGGAAAACCTTAGTATGGAAGAGGAGCATTCAAAATTTTCATGTGATCATTCAAAATCATACCATGTAGAGCCGCACAAGGGTATCAGCAATGAAGACATTGAGAAACAGTATTGTGAAAAGTCAGATGTGATGCAGTCAATGGAAAATCAGTCTCAGCCATCTTTTTCACATATAGAGGTTCCTTATGATTTAGAGCTACTTGGGGCTTGTGCAACGAGTTATCATTTGATAAGTCCCGATGATCAGTATGATGATGTAGTCAGTTTACCTCATCGTTCTGATTGGTATATCAGTCCTATCCAGCCATGGATAGAAGCAGCCTGCATGAGCACATACAAGTTTGGTAAGAATTTTTATGACATTGTTCATGCCTATGATCTCCCATCCATCCCACCCATCCTGAATCATCACGCAGGTTTGCATTTTATGAATAAGGTATCCTTACTTTGGCTGGTAACCGAAGACAAGGAAATTTTTTTTATGTTAATAAAATGCTTAGGTGGTTACACTGGATTTCTGATTACACTTAACCCTTTTTATATCATGCTTAGAGTAGGAAAATAAGCTCCTTGAAAGAGAGCATTTACTTTCTGCATTTCTATTTTATACTTAGTGATAATAAAAATTTACTACTTTTAGTTAGCTACATTTATTTTGTTTAAATAAATCAGCTTAATGGTTCATTTGGTTTTTTATAAAACTTGTGCTACTGAGGTTTTTCTTGTCAAGTTGAGATGTTTTTACAGGGTATATCAACTAGATATTTTGGTGTTCTCATATCCTCTCCCTGCCTTAAAGACCAGATCGAGCACACGTCCCACAGTTGGAGCCAGAATGTTACCACCTAAGTTGTACTTAGTGGTTTTTATCAAGTGAGCCCGGTGAACCGGACAGGGTTAACTTGTTCAGACTTCAAAAAGACCTTTGGAAGTACTTCTGGGAAGTGCTTGTTGTATCATATCACATGCTCATACCCCATGGGGGAATTGTAATAAATGTTCTAGCATGATAGTGTCTGTAAAAGACTCGGTCTCTTAGACTTTATTTGTCAATCCGATCAGCCTAGGGTGTTTTTTCCCTTGGTTATTATTGGTTGTTGAACAAACGACTGATAATTTTTGAGTTTTTCACTCCATACCTCCAAAGTTGGGGTGGTCTGCTTGGCATTTAGGCCTATTGAGGTTGTTAGAGTCTATGTGTCAATGTATAAACATGCTAGAGAT
>LPNX010394601.1:0-22880 GCA_001517045.1 Pseudotsuga menziesii | reverse complement strand
ATTGACTGGATCTGACAAATCCTTGACTGAAGGAGGTGATCAAATCAGATCTAGAGTTGATATTGAGCATCCTTTATGGGGAATTTCTCCCTCCCTCTCTCCTCAACACATTTTGGCTCATCTGGATGCGTTTTGGGCCGATGTGTCAGTGTATGGGTTGATGTGTCAGCCAGATCAGGCCCCCGGTTGACAGGTAGGCTCAGTTCAGCCTCAGTTTTGCATTGATGAACTCTCCATCAGTTGATTTCACTTGATTCCATGAGGAATTGTGCCCCCCCTAGGCTAGATGGCCTGTAAATTGTATATATCCTGCTTGAGGCTCCCTCTTCCAAGCTAGTGAGAGTTGGATTGAAGGGCTTGCCATTGTAATATTGTTGTAATCTTTTGATTGTTTAAATAAAGAAGCTTTGGAGGCTAAATGGTGTAATGCTCTCATATGTGTGGATTAAGCATTGTCTTACGGCTATTGATGTTGCCGGATTTTCTCTCAATTTCTGCATCTAAACCCTGTCTGGCTTGAACGATTCAGTTGAATCAATAGGAGTATAGTTGGGCAAGTAAGGTTACTTGTTTTTCTTATATCTCATAGAATATATGTTAGAAGATCTTGATTATACATGTTTAATAAGTTTATTTGCATGTAATCCTTGTTTCTTTTTCATATATATATCCAGATCGCATGAGGTTTCGTGCAGGATTGTGTGTTTAGATTTCAGGTAGCAAGGATTGGACAAGCTGTGGATCTAGTTTGACTCCACTACACATCCAAATTTTTGTGAAGACATTGCCCCTCTGCATTCCACTAACAAGTTTCCTCTGCAGATCTGCTTCAACAACAAGCACCTTTCTCTCCTTTAAAATCTAAAATTTTCCTCAAATCGGTTACTTAAAAGGTTTCTTATTACTCTGATCTATCTCACTAAGAAAAATACAAATAGATATAATCAGTAAGATCCCTCCCAAAGTCTATATCTTAGTTTTTTTTTGCACCTAAAGTTCAATTTCAAGAGATCTAGCTAAAAGTACCTTATTTTCGCAAGCAATTTAGTGAAAATTCATAGCTTGCTGTTAAGGTAGTTTCATTTGCTGTTTGATAAGTTTAATATTCTGCAATATCAATGCACTTTAATTGGCTGCACAAACAGCAAGCCAAGATCCCAAGGAAAGTTTGCTTTCCTTGGTTCCTTTTCCACCGGTTTAGCTAGTTTAACTGCATTATTTTTTGAGATAAAGTAGGTTGATCCAAAGGTACTCTTAAAGTGCTTTTGGGCATATGTTATTCTAAATTTCTTGTTGTCCTTTATTAGGTCTGACAGAAAGAAAAGGAAGCTGCTGTCCGAAGTGGTCTCAGGAGCATTCAAATCCCCCAAGGGGTCTCCCTTTTCACTAAAAAATCTTAATTGTTTTGCAAAATTGTAAAAACTTGGTTTCAGCCTGTATAAGGACCAAGAAATTTCTTATTTATCAGTTCTTTGATATTGTAACCGCTGTAATAAAATCATTTTTGGAATAGGCTCTTTCAAGCCCATTCCCCATCCCCCCTGGGGGTATTCGCGTCGGTGCCCTTTTTGTCGTTTTTTGCTTATTTCATTTTTACTAGAATTGATCTGATTTATAGGGTAGTATAATTGATCTTTTTATTAATTCCATACTCCATATCTCACATTTCAAAGTAATCGTAATACTTAACCCACGATTTCCCGATTGACCCGAAAGGGGAAAGAGATTCGTGGTAGGATTAATTAAGAAATCTGAATTGTGTATCTTTTTGATTTCTTCTACATTTTGTTTATAAGCAACTATAAAATTTACCCCTCCTCAATTCCCCGATTGAGATCCACTTGGATCGAAAGAGGTTCTTGGAGGCTTTTCTTTTAAACAAGAACATCCAGTTTAAAACTTACTAAAATCAACAAGACTCCAGTGCGTATGCTCTGCACTTGGATGCGGTTCATCCGATCAGTCAAGCTGTATCAAAAGCACTTGGGTGACTACCATAATTAGGACTCACCCTCCCCAATTGACAAACCATCAGGTGAAATTCCAACACCTTGATCAAACCTCTATGGTGGCAAAATACCCAAAGGAAGCGGGAACTTCTGAAAAGTGACCTCGGGGCGCCGATCTCTGTCACACCCTAATGGGTACGTTATGAACAATAGCCCCAAAGAGTCCATTTCAGCCCACATATTCCTTGCGGGTAGCCGTGAAGGTTTAGTTTTGGACATACTCCAAGTACTCTCGGGTATATCTGGAGTCCCCCCTTAGCCTAATTTAATCAATTCATACTTCAATTTTAACTTAAAACATACCAAGATGCAATCGCAAAACATTCACTCCAAGCACATGCAAGCACATTGATCTCTTTGATTTGACTCCATTTTAAGGCACTGGTAATTTTTGCTTCATATATATATTGTTTATCAGCTTTGTGCTTTCGTGTGTTTATTTTCGTATCTTGTCATCTTCAATTGTCTATAGTTAAAATATTCTAACTCCTAAGTAACTGATTCAGTTTAACATCACCACACTAAGTAATCATCCATAGTAACTAAATAGGGTCAACCCCCCTTGGCTCCGTTAGGAGTTGAGCCTAAACGGAGGAGTCAAGAACAAGGCGACAGCCTTGACTCGAGACTTGCCCCCAAGGACACACCGAGTGGCTTGAAGATTTCTACCACGTGACCCAGGTGTGTGAAAAGGCGACAACACCTTTTGGCGTCGTTGTCGGGGATAAATCTTTTTATTCCCGGGTATGACTTTTGTTTTATTCCTTTTTGTTTTTGCTTTGTTTGATGAATGCTTAGAGTAGATCTTTAATTTTCATCTGGCGACTCCACTGACTTTTTTCTAGTTTTTATTTTTACAAAGAAAAGAAAAAAATAATTTTTGTGAAAAGATTTATAAATGCTTATTTTTCTTTTTCACATGGCGACTCCATTGAAGGGATAAAACCCTGTTATCTCATAAACTTGTGAAGTTTTGTTGTGTGTATATGAGCCCGTGTAACATGTTAAAACATTTAAAGCTCATCACTTGACAGCTCCACCTTTTCAATACAAGGTTTAATCGTTATATCAAATGGATACTATTTTGGATAAATTTAAGGAGAAATATGGTGCCCAGTTAACCTTAGTGTTTCAAGAGGAAACCAGAGTGACAAATAGAGAGGCCTTACTACAGGAAGATGATCAAGCCCTAGCCACTCACACCAAGAGAAGACGAGGTCAATCAAATTTCAAGAGAAGAATATTTAAGGAGTCTCAACCTCCCAGAAGAATCCAAAGGATAAGAGAACTTCCTCCAAGTAGAGACTACTCTAGTTTTCAATGTTTTCATTGTAATAAGATAGGACACATTGCCTGAAATTGTCCTTTGAAGAAGAAAGAATATAAGAAGAGGATCAAAAACAACAAAAGATATCATGCTCATCTAGCGAAAGATGAAGATGATGAAGAAGAAGAAGAAGAAGAAGAAGGACCTCCAAGAAAACAAGCAAGAGAAGAAGATGCAAAAGAATATGTACTATTCTCTGCACTCTATGGGTATGTAACACCTGGAGAAGACACTTGGCTTATTGATAGTGGTGCTTCAAAGCACATGATGGGACAAAAGAAAACTCTGTCCAAACTTGAAGAAAAGAGCTCTCCTCAGAAAGTATCCCTAGGAGATGACTATCAATATCCGATCAAAGGAGTAGGTGAAGCAAGCTACAAACTTGATATAGGTAAACCCCTAAAGATGAAAAATGTATTATATGTACCTGGTCTAAATAAGAACTTACTTTCTATCTCAGATTTAGATAAGAAAGGATTCAGAGCTGCTTTGATAGATGGTCAAGTACTCATGTGGCCCAAAGGAAAGAATATTGAAGATGCAATCATCATTGTTGAAGAAGAAGGAGGCTTGTATAAACTCAAGGGGCACTCAGAAATAGCCTTTGTTCATGAGTCCACTGACTCTAGTGAACTATGGCATAGAAGGCTTTCCCACATTAATTACAAGGATCTACCTCATGTGAACAAAGTAGTGACAGGATTACCAGACATGAAGATCAAACATGAAGGCATTTGCAAAGGATGTGCAAAGGGAAAGAACATCAAGAATCCATTTTTGAAGAGTGAAACAAAAGCAAAAGGTACGTTGGAATTGATTCATTCAGATGTATGTGGTCCAATATCTTCTACATCCTTAAGTGGATTTGAATATTATATCACATTTATTGATGACTTTTCAAGAAAGACTTGGATATACTTCTTGAAAGCAAAGAGTGAAGTATTTGAGAAATTCAAGGAGTTCAAAGTCTTGATAGAGAATCTTTCAGACAAGAAGATAAAGACTCTCTGATTAGACAATGGTGTAGAATATACCTCAAAAGAGTTTGAAGCCTTTTGAAAAGATGCGGGAATCAAGAGGGAACTAACTACTCCCTACAATCCTCAACAGAATGGGGTTGCGGAAAGAAAGAACAGAACCATCATGGAGGTAGTGAAGACTATGATATATGATCAAGATATTCCAATGCATCTATGGGTAGAAGCAGCAAGAACTGCTATGTATGTACAGAATAGAATATCTCACAGTGCTCTTGGATTCAAGACTTCGAAAGAGATGTTCATGGGAAAGAAGCCCGAGGTAAGTCACCTCAAAATATTTGGTTGTCCAGAATATATTCATATACCAAAAGAGAAAAGAACCAAGTTAGACCCTTCTGGAAAGAAGGGGATATTTGTTGGATATTGTGAAGCATCCAAAGCATTCAGAATTTACATTCCTGGATACCATCACATGGAAATCAGTCGAGATGTGACATTCGATGAAGAGCCATCCCTTAAGAGATCCAGGAAGTGCCAAATGAAGAAGTGTATGAAGAAGAGACACCTCCCAGAAATGAATAAACTACATGTCTCCCTGAAAATGAAGCTCCTAAAGAACATGACATGGCAGAACCACAAGAACCTCCTATGATGGAGATATCAAGAAAGAGAAAGCCGGCTTGGAAAAGAGAAATTATACAAGAGGTAGAAAGATATGGAGCTCTTGAAGGATCCATAAGGGAAAGAAAGAAACCTAAGACTTTTCCCAACTATGTAGCCTTGATGTGTGATCTTGTAGATCAAGAACCGACAAACTACGAAGAAGCAATACAAAAGAAAGAATGGGTAGAAGCAATGACTAAAGAATACCAGTCAATAATGAAGAATGATGTATGGGATATAGTTCCCAAACCAGAAGGAAAGAGTGTAGTATCCTCCAAATGGATCTACAAGATAAAGCATGCATCTGACGGAAGTATCGAGAAGTATAAAGCAATATTTGTGGCTAGAGGTTTCTCTCAAAAAGAGGGAATTGATTATGAAGAGACATTTGCCCCAGTAACACGGTATACTTCGATTAGAGCTATCATGGCACTTGCATCCATGATGAAGTGGGACTTATACCAGATGGATGTGAAAACATCCTTCCTAAATGGTGTGATTGAAGAAGAAGTATACATAGAACAGCCACAAGGATTTGAATTTGAAGATAGACATACTCACGTATGCAAATTGAAGAAGGCCCTGTATGGCTTAAAACAATCTCCTCGAGCTTAGTATGGAAGGATAGATAGTTCCCTGACGAGCATGGGATTTACCAAGAGTAAAGATGATCCTAACCTTTACCTCAAGGTTATAGAAGATGAACCTGTCATCCTACTACTATATGTGGATGACCTATTCTTAACAAGGAATGAGAAACAGATTATCAAAAGCAAGAAGAAACTTGCAGAAGAATTTGAGATGAAAGACCTTGGGTTAACGCATTATTTCCTAGGTCTGGAAGTATGGCAAATTTCAGAAGGAATCTTTCTCAACCAGGGAAAGTATGCAGTAAAGATATTGAAAAGATTCAATATGTTGGAATGCAAAGCCATGGACACACCCATGGATTCCATCCTGAATCTATTAGCCGATGACTCATCAGAGTTAGTGGATGTGACTCAATATAGACAGATCATTTGGTCATTGATGTACCTAACAAATACCAGACTAGACATTTGTTTTTCTGTGAACACCTTGAGTCAATATCTTGTTCAACCTAGACGGGTTCACTTGATAGCTGCAAAACATGTGATGAGATATCTGAAAGGGACTATAGACTTTGGTCTATACTATGATGGTAGCCATGAGTATAGATTGTATTGTGTGGCTATACAGATGCAGATTGGGATGGAAGTATTTCAGATAGAAAAATCACATCAGGTGGATGTCATAGTCTGGGATCTGCTATGATTTCATGGTTTAGCAAAAAACAGTCCAGTGTTGCTCTAAGCACAGTCGAAGCAGAATATATAGCAGGTTGCTCTACTAGTTGTGAAGTCATATGGCTTCGAAAGCTGATGTCAGGGTTATTCAACCTAGAGTTGGACACTACCGTGATTCTATGTGACAACCAAAGTTTTATAAAGATGACAGAGAACCCAGTGTTCCATGACAGATCGAAGCACATAGAAATCAGGTATTTCTACATTCGATATATGATGCAGAAAGGAGCCAAAAAGCTCTAGTATGTGAGTACTGATGAACAAGTTGCTGATGTGTTAACGAAGCCTCTGTCTCAAATAAAGTTCAAACACTTTTGAGACAAGCTTGGTGTTGTTCGAAAAGACCTTCCTCGAAAGAGGGAGTAGTGATGTTGCAGTGGGATTGTATCATCCTTGGGCTCTTACCCTAAAGTGATCTAGTGACCTCGGTCCTCGAGAATGAAGAGGGATTGTATCATCCTGGGACATATTTCCATAATAGATCCGGTGACCTAGGTCCTCGAGAATGAAGAGGGATTGTATCATCCCAGGACATACATCCATAATAGATCTGGTGACTTCAGTCCTTGAGAATGTGGCAGGATTGTATCATCTGTGAACCTCGGTTCAAAATGGATCTGGTGACTTCACTCATTGAGAATGTGGTAGGATTGTATCATCCATGAACCTCGGTTCAGAATGGATCCAGTGACTTCGGTCATCGAGAATGTGGTAGGATTGTATCATCCGTGAACCTTGGTTCAGAATGGATCCGGTGACTTCAGTCATCGAGAATGTGGTAGGATTGTATCATCCATGAACCTCGGTTCAGAATGGATCCGGTGAATTTGATCATAGAGAATGTGGGAAGATTGTATCATCTGTGAATCTTGGTTTAGAATGGATCCAGTGACTTCGATCATCGAGAATGTGCTAGGATTGCATAATCCTTGGACTTAGTCCTAAATTGATAGGGACTGATTATCCCGTAATCAATTCGGTTACTTCGGTTGTCGAAAATGTGGTGGGATTGCATCATCCTTAGACTTTAAGTCCAAAAGTGATCCAAAGACTTTTTTGTATTTGTACTATGGATTACAGGTTGTTACTAATGATGCTGATGTTCCTGATCGAAAGATCAAAGTGTGATGATGATAATATTCCTGATCGAAAGATTAGAGTGTGATGATGATGATGTTCCTGATCGAAATATCAGAGTGTGATGATGATGATGTTTCTAATTGAAAGATCAAAGTGATGATGATGATGTTTCTAATTGAAAGATCAAAGTGATGATGATGATGTTGCCGATCAAAAGATCAGAATATGATGACGATGATGTTGCTAATCAAAAGGTCAAAGTGCTGAAGATGTTGTTGTTGATCGAAAGGTCAAAGTGCTGAAGATGTTGTTGCTAATCGAAAGGTCAAAGTGCTGAAGATGTTGTCGTCGATCGAAAGATCAAAGTGCTGAAGATGTTGTTGCTGATTGAAAGGTGAAAGTGCTGTTGATGATGTTATTAATCAAAGCAGTCAAAGTGTTGTTGTTGCTAAAGACTGAATATTGAAGATGAAGACTACATGATGTTGAAGAGCTTCCAATGATTTATAGATGTGTTACCCTGATGATGTTGATGATTTCCTCTGTCTCTCTCCTACTATTGTTGTTGTTGATGTTGTTGTAGAATACCCTTCTCATTAAGGGGGAGTGTTCAAATATTGTAACTTCAAAGAATATTCTATATGTACTTTTTGTGGTCCTCGATGGTCCTACCAGGAGAACCAATTGTATTTCTTTATACTCCGATGCTTCTAATCAGAAGAAATAATCAGAGTCATGAGGTAGTCCCCTCAAATTGTAAAGGTGGGTCATTAGCACCCCAGTTGTGGTTACTTGAGCTGACATGTTTAACTCGAGACTACATGATTAAATCAAGCCTACATGTCGGAATTAATTATTAAAGTGAACGAATGAATATAAATAGAGGTGTGGCGCTCCTCATTTGGAATACACACACTCACTTGTGTAGTGCATTAGTGAAGGAGAGAGAAGTAGCTGGAGAAGGAGGAGGATCAGTCTTTGATCAATCTTTTGGTTTTACCTTTTATCTTTTGGGGAATCTATATTGAGGAAGCTTTTGCTGGGTTTTTCCCTTTAGGGTTTTCCCAAGATAAATCTGTGTTGTTCTTGTGATACTGTTTCTTTTAGTGATCCTGTTTATATGCTTTTGTTATGAAATTGAAATGAAATACTAATGATCTAGCTTAACATATGAAAATTTAACATTTTCTATCTATTAGTATGTGGATCAAAATGCTCATCTATGATAAGGGTATCTTGCAGTTGAGTAGTTAAGTTGCATACGTAGGAAGAAGGCTATGTTGCAAACGTCCTGTCAAGAAAATGGGAAATGGTGAGTTGAGATCTTACCAGGGAGTACAGAACCTAAACTAGAAATTGGATTCCTAAGGAGTGGAAGGAGATTCAAATCAAGGAAAATAAGAAAGACCGAAAGAGGGAGGAGGAATCCTAGTATGTTCAAGGAGAGTGAACATGAACTTTGGTCGTAGGAAGACGAAGGGTCTTGCGATGAACAAGAGGACTATAGCCCGATATTGGAAGGAGCAGAGGAATATGAAGAGTCTGCGGAGACACCAAGGTCCGGATGCAGCTACATCACACTAGGAATATCACCGGAGGTAAGATTGAGAGTCTCATCCCCAGAAAGGACTGCTAATACTGATAGTGCTAGTATTGCGACTAGCACACAAGAGGATTCACCCCCTTTGAATCCCTTAGCAGAGAACCCAAACGCTAACTCAATGGCTGGGGTAGATATTCAGTTATCCACATTCAATGGGAATGGAGCAGAAGATCTAGAGCAACATTGGTTCCTCTATGAAGCTGTTTGGATGGTTTGTTTAGTCCATAATGTGGACATAAGAAAGGTGCATATGATTATGACTCTGAGGGGTCATGCACTAGATTGGTTTATGAAAGTTCTGTGTCACACGACCGAGACACCGCAGAATAATCTTGATGAGATCTAAGCTGCAATGATCTCTATGTTTAGAAAACCTAAGTTTCAGTCGCAGTGTATCACTGATATCAAGGAGATAAAGCAAGCATTAGCCAAGACTATATGGGACTTTGACCAGCAGCTTAAAAATTTGATGTCCAAAGTGAGTTTCCAAATGTCAGATGTACAGCATAAATATTGGTTTATTGTTGCATTATTACCACACATCTGAGGGTCGTTGATGCAACAAAAGATTGAATTACTCACAGAAGTGCTAGAATTGGCAATGAAATTAGAGGCCTCGCCAATTGGCGACAGTGCCATAGAAATGGTGCAAATTCAGTCACAGTTGTCTAATCTGTTGATACAGCTACAAGACATCAAGAAGGGCAAGGAAGCACAAGAATATTTATGGTGCACAAAATGCAGAATGTATGGACACACCAAGGATAATTGTCCGACCTTCATGAATTATGTCTCATTCATTGCACCAAAGCCATTAAATGGCCATGGGCCACCTGGTGTCTGATATGCCAGTCTAGAGGGCATCGTAACGAGGAGTGTCTATACTTACAAAAATTTGTAAGTGCCCCAGCAAACCTCTTTTGTAAATTATGTAAGTCAGTAGGATAGGGAGAGAAAGATTGCAGAGCATACTAGCTGAACATACGGTAGAAATATACTTGATGAAGAATGAGGGGAAGGCTCAGGATGAACCAGAACAACCATCATACTAGCCTGGGCAGTTCCCACCTGCTCAGTATCAGAACCAGTACCAGCCCCAGTATGCACCACAACAACAATATGCGCAGCAAAATCACTAGCAGTGGCATTACTAGCAGAAATAGTACCCGCCACTGCAACCACACCCTCAGGGAAGGGGTGGTGGAAAATTTAGAGGAAGAGGTGGAGGAGGAGGATTCGGTAGAGGGAGAGGTCATATGACATGCTATAACTATGGACAACTAGGCCATTATGCTAGATATTTCCTGGAACCTGCAAAGACATGTTCATACTGTAAGGGACAAGACCATAATGTGGAGTAATGTCCTCAGTTGATCACAAAATGGAAAGAAATGACCATCACAGGACCTAACCTTGTGAAGAACCCAAACCCAAATCCTAACATGAATGTTCGAATTATTGCGACTAAACCACGAGATCTGAATGTCATCATCGTAACATGAGGAGGTGTTGCGACTGGATCTGATCAGGATAAACTGCAAGAACAACTATTGCCACATGTACGACCCACGATGCAGAAGAAGCTGCCATTCGATGTCCAGAAATAGAAGGAATTATTCTTGTACGTACAACCAAAATTTGTGGATCCGAAAGAACCATTGACATCAGAAGAAGTCAGGGAGATGCCTGAAAGATTTCAGTGCATATTCCAGAAGAACATCCCACTAAAGGTTAGTAAGCTAAAGTCCTTTCTGTCAAGTTGCTTAACACTAATACAAGAAAAATATGCTATTGCAGAGCTACAGGAAATGATAGAAGAGACACCCATGGAACCACAACCTCAAAAGAAAGTTAACCAAGTAAGCAAGAGATTCAAAACTGGGCGCAAGTTAAGAATGACTACGCAGATAGGCAACTATGACATGGATTACATCATCTTAGATCTGGGGTCTGATGTCAATATATTGACGTGACAAACTTGGGAAAGTATGGTCAAGCCACGTTTGGACTGGTCCCCTATCCAGCTGCGACTTGAAAATCAGGCAAAGGTCCTACCCATTAGTCGGTTGAGTCAGGTCCCTATCAACATTGAAGGGTTGCACACATTTGCAGACTTTGAAGTCATTAACATTGTTGATGACATGAATCCATATCCCAGATTGTTGGGGATAGATTGGTCCATAGACAACCAAACCATTATAAACTTCAAGAAAAGGATCCTCTCATTCAAGGATAATGATATGAGAGTGGTGTCTCCCATTGATCCATTAGAGGGACAAAGATACATTGATCTTGTCTACAATGAGGGACATGTTGACTATCTCGACCAGATCTACAATGTCACTACAATGCAAGAAGACTACATCAATCCAACAGTGGATGTAAACCTGAGCTGGAAGAGTGCTAGTTCCTGCACATCCGAATCAGGGGAGGCTTTGGAGAATTGGAAAAATAGACTACATGAAGTTTCTATGAGGAGGTGTGCAAGAGTTACAAGGTCTGTGCGACAGGTGGAGAATGAGTTAAGAGAGATACCCACCTACGAGGGTTTACCTAACCTTGCAACCTTCTTAATTGACTTTGAAGGACTTGTAACAAATTCGTAGTGTTTGTCCGCACTAGATCATGTGCTAAAAGCTACACCCACTAGATGGTGGGGTGCACACAAGTAATCTATAACAGATTGGCCATAGTGCAGAAGATTGATGGAAGTCAGATTTGGTGAAGAGGTCACCCTCATGAATCACAAGTATTTAGGGTTGGAAAACCCTGTTGAACATCTTAACCATTGTCGCACGGTATTTGTAGAATACCCGTGATAGGAATGGATCCATTGTTTCATACATACATTGGAAATGACACCTAGAACCTGGTATGCCTCTATGGAATTGCGGCAAGGAACCCAATATTGGGAAGGGCTCGCTAAGCAGTTCATGCACACATTCAAATTTGATGATGAGAAACCTACAGTTGATGTTGTCCTTCAATTAATAAAGGAGAAGATATTCGTTGAAATCCCTGTTGAAGAGGCCAATTCCCACTAGTGCAGTGCGACCATTTAGCAATGGATGGATTGCTACAATATGGATGGAGACCCAAATGATGATCTGACCAACATAAACATATTGGAATCAGAGGGAACCTACGCAGTATAAGGAAGAGGTATTTCAAGAGACAAGTTCCTTAAGCCGTTGAAAATCAAGAAAGTAAACATTGGGTCACCGAAGAACCTGAAGTTCACCAATATAGGAGATTATTGGAATGAAGAGACAGTCGCGAAGATCACAGACTTGTTGCATGAGTACCAAGACCTATTCCCTACCAAATTTCCAGAGATGAAGTGAATAGTAGCAGATTTAGGGAAATGAAAATACCCTGCGAACAGATGCTAAACCCAGTAAGAAGCGACCCTATCGGTTGAACCCAAGGTACAAAGAAAAGGTAAAATAAGAATTGGATCACATGCTCGATGCAAGAATCATTGAACCTGTTGAGGAATCAGAGTGGATCAGTCCTATAGTGATCCAGGATAAGAAAACAAATGGAAAAGTAATGATCTATGTCGACTTGAGGAAGTTGAACGACGCATGCTTACATGATCCATTCCCAACACAATTTATAGATGAAGTTCTTGAAAGTATCAGAGGGCAAGAAATGTATTCATTTACTGATGGATTCTCTTGCTATCATCAAGTTAGAATCGCAAAGGAGGATCGCTAGAAAATGACCTTCGTCACCAAATGGGGATGCTACCAGTATACGGTAATGCCCTTTGGACTCAAGAATGCACCTGCTATTTTTTCTAGAAAAGTAGTCTCTACTTTGATGATTGGACTGTGTTTGGTCTAGTAAGAGACCATATTGAGAGTTTGCGCATGATGTTGTCCCTCTATTGCCGGTATCATATTGCACTCAATTCTAAGAAATGTATATTATGTGCACCATTTGGTGTGTTGTTGGGTCATGTCGTATGTCGCAACAGTATTTTGGTAAACCCAACAAAGATTTCGATTATTATTGACTTACCACTACCTACATCAGTCATGTAATTCAGATCAATGATGTGACATACAGGCTACTATAGGAATTTCATCAGAGGATATGCAACGATCACTGCACCCATGGAGAAACTGTTGAAGAAAGATGCAAAGTTTCAATGGACAACAACTTTCCAAGAAATCTTGGATAAATTAAAGAAAGTGATGGCCACTACGCCAATAATTGTGTTCCCGACTAGAAGAAGGATTTCCATGTTCATGTCGACACGTCATCTATCGCGCTCGACATAGTCTTGACACAACCAAGAGAGGGTGCGCTAGACCACCCTATTGCCTTTTTCAGTAGAAAACTATCAACAACAAAAAAGAACTATGTGACGACGGAAAGAGAAGGCCTTGCTATGGTCTATGGACTTCAAAATTTTAGACACTACTTTTTGGGTGGGAATTTTCATATGTACACTGACCATTCAGCGCTGAATATATAGTCAACAAGCTAGTGTTTGGGGGGAAGATCTGTAGATGGATTCTCTTGTTTCAAGAATTTGACTTTGAGATCATAGTTAAACCCGGTCAACTGAATTTTGGGCCAAACCACCTATCACAGATAGAAATGGTGAAGAACCAACCATCCTGGAAGATAATTTGCCTAACATGCAACTATTTCCGATCCACATGTTGGACGATTAGAACCATGAGTTCAATGCAATCATTCACTTTTTGAGCACAGGCTATGCACCTGAAGGAATGTCAACTAATCAGAAGAAACACTTGGTCGTTGGAGCTGCTTATTATACATTGATTGCGGGATATCTGTATAAGCTGGGTGCGGATGAAGTACTGTGTCGATGTGTTTTTTACTATGAACGACCCTGAGTTATGAGTGAATCACATGTTGGTTTCACAGGAGGACACTACACGGGAAAAGGAACAGTGCACAAGATATTGCAGGCAGGATTATGATGGCCAACCATACACATGGATACTAAAATATTCTGTAGGCATTGCAATATCTGCCAAAGAATAGGAAAACCATTGCACTGCGATGAGATGTCGCTTGCACCGCATATAACTCTTCAAGCATTCGACAAGTGGGCAGTTTCTTTTGTTGGATTGATTAGTCCACCAGGAAAGAGAACTGGAGCGCGCTACATTATCGCTGCGATAGACTATTTAACCAGATGGGCTGAAGCTGTGCTTGTTAAAGACTGTACCTCTGCGACTGTGGAAAAGTTCTTGTTTGAAAATGTAGTCACTAGATTTGGATGTCCAAAGATACTACTAAGCGACCAAGGTACACATTTTGTTAACAAAATGATTGTTGAACTAACTGCAGAGTTTCAGATCCAGCATAAGAAGACAACACCCTATCATCCTCAGGTGAATGGAACGATCAAAGCTTTCAACAAGATTCTAGAGAATGCATTAACCAAGGTATGCAATGTATGCCAAGATGACTGGGATTAGAAAGTCTCAACTATGCTATGGGTGTATCACACAACTTGTAAGCGACTAATAGGACATACCCCATTTAGACTGGTGTATGGACAGTAAGCTGTCGTTCCAATGGAGTATGATCTGTCAAGCCTATCGATTGCTGCGCTGATAGAGATTATCGACGGGGATGCTGTCGAGAAAATATTGACGCAACTCGTTCAGATGAAAGAAGAACGTTTCGTTGTAGGATTTCATAAGACTGTATAAAAGTAGTGACAAAAAGCATGGCATGATCACCATTGTAGTGAGAATTTCTCCTCACTACAGGGGTAAGAATGGATCCCTTGTGCCTATAGGGCACAAGGGTAGGTTCCTACCCTTAGAAAATAGTAAAAAACGAAATAGAAACGACATAAACAGAGCTGCGAATTGAAACTAAGCTAATCTAAACAAGACTAAGTACATGGCAACTGCTGTAATCCAAATCTAAGAGCTAACGATAAAAAGAAAGATGGAGATGCAGCCCTTGTGAACCCCTCTACACATAGTGGGTTAGGGTTCCGCCTCCAAAACCTGCAAAATAAACCTAAGCTACCAAACCTACAAACAATGTTAATGAAAAACCTGCAAATGGAGATGAGGGTTAGAAAGTAAAAACAAATAAAACAAGCATAAAAATAGATTATACCTCACTTAGGTGGAAATGGGCCACCATGCCCTAGCTCATGGGAGCACCTCTCTCTTGGTTGGGAAGCAATGGCTTGATGAGATGGATATGGAGGAGAGGGAGAATGGGTGGTTTGAGAGCAAGAGGTCTCAAAGCATCCACGTGCAGCATAACAATAGGCAAGTGAGGAGTGTTTTGAGAGTGACCCCCCACCCTCCTTATATAGTTTTTCCAAGGGGTTTTAGGGTTTTAAGCCCTTGATCAAGGATTTAACACCTTTTTTGGGCCTTTAGCCCCTTCTTCCCTAACTTTTTCCTCTTTCAGGGTTTTAGCCCCTTTTTGAGGGCTTTATCTCCTGGGGATCTATTTTGGGCTCTTTTGGGGGGTTTTTAGCCCTTTTCTTCATCCTTGGGCTCTTTTGGAGGTGTGGGAGTCAAATGGAAGGTCTTATGGAGTGTAATGAGTGTTGTGAGATGGTGTCCTTGAGTGGTGCAGGCCATAGAGAGCTATGTGGGGGATTTTTGGGTTAACAGATTGCCCCCTAATGTGTGAGGGCAGGAGCTCAACGCATGGCTGGAAGACATCACAGGATTTGCTATCGAGAGGTGGTGCTTCTGGGGCTGGGGCATGGTGGCTTTTGGTTTTGTATTAATTTGGTTCCCATCAATGGGTGAGATAAAATAAATGTGTGACATGTATATGGACGAGGTGAGTATTCCCATGCTTGTGACAATGTCAAAATAATCATTTGATCTATGCTCTAAAATACAAGAGCCGATCATATACAACTAATGTTACAATGTTGGTTGCCTCTCATGTGAGGCTGACTACAATACCGATCTGGTACATTGGACCCATGGCATTCATGGAATGCTATATCTTCATGACTGATGGTCTGGTGGATTTGGAACGGTACATAGCTGTATGGACTCGCTGATTGAGGGTCAGAGTCTCTGTGGTACAAGTATGCTGTATCAATCATAAAGGTATATCGAAGCACTACTGGGGCTTTTTATCATTGTCTCCAATGCAACTCGAAAATCACAAGGGACATAACCTGTTTAGGTCCCTCAAGTGGACTCACCAATGTGCTAGAGTCGGGTGACATCTGGGGTCTTTGACCAAGTACTGTGTGGAACAAACCCTGTACGAATCTCAACGGTGCAATGATGGAGTTGAAGTCGAGCACGTGAGAAAAAACCATCCCGAGAGGCACGAAGGACTCCTCTCAAGTGGTCCAAGGAACTCATAAATGATTTCAATGAAACCAAGGTATAGGGACCTCTAGCTCTATCCTTTGGAATATGTGTGTTGGCGTTAACAGAGGGAGACCTGCCCCTAGTCAAGGCAATGATGTTTCCTTGACCAGGAGCGCGAGGGATAACTGAAAGATGTGAGGCAATCTGCGGACTGACTGACTAAATTGGGGGGGAGGGGAGGGAAGGGAAGAACTGAACAAGGGCAGGGGGGGAGTGGGAGACTCAAAATTCCTTTGTTCAAAGTATGACGACAGGGCGGACTAGGAAGCAAATGAAACTTAACTCATGGGAATGGGATCATAGCTGTAATACCAGGAATGTCACTACAGATGAGAAATACTTGGAGGAGGTGGATACTTTTGATACTGATGGGATCCAAGGAAGACACATTGCAGAGTACTATGAACAAAGGTGACCCAATGTGGGAGTGCTACCAAGCTATTTTCTGTGGGGTGGTGTCTAAGGACACTGTTGTGGTACGATCCCGTGGATTTTTGGCGAGCCCGAGAAGGTAAGTGCTCGATGGTGCTTTCAATTTTAGAGAGTTTGAAAGCATGAAGAAGACTCTAGTGGGGGCTCTTTTTCGTTGGTAGTCTCCTGTGCCCAAAAAAAGGATAAAAGTATACATAGGAGAGCTCGCCCATCCTAGAGGGGATGAGAGACTTATTTACCATTGGTAGTCTAATCAGGCCAGAAAAGGTTAAACCTATACTGACTTGACGGTCATTCAAATACTTTTACGAGCATGAACAAAACCAAGTTTGCTCGGTGATATTTTCTTGATGAAACGACTGGAAAAGAGCTTAACGACAACCGGTGGTGAGCTTTTTCGTCAAGTGCGGCCCCTCTGCCTGAGAAAGCACAAAATTATGTAGAGGGGAACAGTCTTGGCTTGAGTGTGCCAAGGAGGTCCTTTTCATGAGATGGTCTACATGGTCTGCAAAAGGAGTTAAACAAGACGATGTAGATTCCCTTTCATATACTTTAGCGAGTGGGAAAGGAAGCAGCTGCGCTCGACGATCTTTTCATTGTTTTAAGGAGTCAAAAAAGAGCTTAAACGAAACTCCAATGTGTTCAACCAACTGTGGTGGCACGAGCGGTGCCCCATGTCGGGATGGTGGATAGAGGTCCAAAGGTCATCCACGCAGTATAGATGTAGCAGAAGGATCTCAAACATACCAATACATGAGTGGGATAGATCGCAGCAGAGGCCTGCTAGACGGTGCGGAAAAGGTACGCAAACCGAGGTGGTTCTTAGACAATGGTCAAGAGAGCGTGTGTGTGTGTGTTAATTTGGACGGACTTGACCACATGCAATGTAAGTACAAGTCTAGAGGCATTTATATGCCAAATACATGCAAGAAAAGAAAACGTTTTGTGGATAGTGGTCCAGAGGTCAACGTAAGGTGTGGTAAAAAGAAAAGACAATCTATGTGTTAAAAATACAAAATAAAAGCTAAAATTACATTTCTAAACGGGCGACGGCCCGAGGACACTTCTATGTCAAATATATGGAAGAAAAACAAAGTGTTTTGTGGACGATGGTCCAAATGTCCGCATAAGGTGTGGTGAAAAAGACAATTATAAATACAAAAAATGAAATTATAGTACAATCCTTAACGGGTGGCGACCCGATAGCTTGTATGAGTAGCAGTCAGATAGTGTGATACGAGTACCGGTCCGTAGACACTCACATCATCATGTCATGGCTCGTGAATCGAGGTGACTTGTGGGAAATGGTCCCAAAATTGACTTTTTAAACATGAGACGATGGTCTCATAAGGAAATGGAAATTTGATCTCGGAGGTGTGAGAGGTGTCTCGAACCGGTTCCGAGTGACTTTGGATTAGCAGCTAATGGTGTTGTTGCTGACTTGTGCTAAAAATGTTGAAAAACAAGAAAGGGAAAAAACTACACTATAAGGGACCCATAGTGGTTATATCAGGCATGGACTCTCTTGAGGTGGAGCCCATTGTGTGGCTTCTTCAAGAGTCGGCCATCTGAGTCAGTGAAGAGGTATGCCCCCTTGCCGAGATGAAGGACATTGGCAAGGAAGGATGACGGAATTTGTTCTTTTATGGGAAGAATCAATTCCACACTATGGTTTAAAGGGAATGGGGTAAAACCAAAGTTGGTCTTATAGATGTCCCCGTCATTGCGTAAGTGGTGCCGAGATAGATCAGGTGGATCTTCCATGGTCGATGAGATGGAAGGGAAACTGGTGCTAGAGATCATGTAAATGGTATTGGTTGTGGTTTTTGCATCCTTGTCCCCAGTCTCTGTTGGAGGAAGAGGGGCAGGCCTAGAGACGGGAGGAGTCTTTGATGGACCTGGAGGTAGGTGCCACATCATCTCAATTGGATGGACATGAGTCAACACATTCTAGGGCCTTAGAGGTAGGGTAGGTGGTTTAAGGTACCACACAGGATCTCCCAATGTGAAATCCTATAGATGGAGGGTTGCCAAGGTAGACTTACTCACGATCCTGGATGGTAGGAAAAAGAAATGGAAAATAAAAAGAAAAAGGATAATGTTGATGGGGAATGAACCTCATTGTTTCCCTGGTAACTGAGGTTGAGGTTGCAACTGAGGTTGCGACTGTGGCTGTGGAAACAACGGAAGAGACAAGTCTGATGGACCGTCGGTGATGGTGGGGAAAAGAGGGTCTATAGAACCAGACATCATGTAAATGGACATGGTGTCCAAAGAAGGCGGTGGTGGGTGGACTTCTTCGATTAAGGTGATTTCAGACTCAAGGGAATGTTGACGGAGGTCAGCGAGAGCCATTCAAAATTTGGGCAAGTCTTGGCAATGGTGGGAGTAATGTCCATACAAGCTGCAAAGGGCGCAGGCATGGTTTGTCCTCAATGCCTTGTTCTTGACTAGTGGTACAGTTGGGAGTTCAACCACGGCGATGTTTTCGTTCGTACCCATGGCATCGAGATGCGCACGGATCACTGGGATTTCAGGGCAATTTTGAGTTGGATGGCCCTGTTGTTCGCAGATGGCACAAAATGGGACTTGTCGTGGTTCTACGGTGGCTTTGGTGTTCTTTCCCCTAGCCCTTTTGGGTTGGGGCGGTGTAGGTGCGGGTGCGGTGGTTGGCTTATGCAGACCGGGTGGGAGGTGGGACTCAACCGCAATAGGTTGCACCGAAGTTAACACAACCCGGGGCATTGCTGGTTGACCTAGTGGATCTAGATACCACACCAGGATCCCCAATGTAAAGTTGGGTAGGATTAAGGTGGCCATGACCGGCTTGCTCATGACACCAGGTTGGGTAAAGAGGAAGGGAATTGTATGGACTAGAGATGAGCCCACATAACTCCCAGCTGGTTGCATGTGGGGGTGAGATTGTGGTTGCGGATGCGTGTAATGTTGCTACTGTGGGTGATGTTGGCATTGTTGCTGTGGACAATGATGTGGTTGTGGTTGGGGCTGCGGCTACGGTTTTTTTTTGGGTGCAGCAGTGCTTGATGAGACAATGCACAAGTCCATAGTTTGCTTTTGTGTCAGTGGTGGTGACACCAACGGGAAAGGAGCTGTCATGGTGGGATCGGTAAACAACCCAGGGCCCACATTCAATGGTGGGGAGGCTGGTGTGTTTTCAACCATAGTGTTGGTTGCAGGGATGATGTTAGTGTGTGCGGTTGCCCCTTGCGACTCAGTGGTGGTGATGGTAGGGATAACATTGGCAGGCGCTATTAACCCTTGCGGATCATGGTAGGTGAGCTGGTCAACCATCACAATATTCCCTTCATGGGGGAACATCATGAGGCGGAAGACAGTTGACGCGACATATCGCATGGTGTACATGTAACTCCTCCCAAGGAGGAGGTTTTAATCCAATTGAGAGTTGACGACCTCGATGTCGATCAAGACTGTCTTCCCGTCTAACGTGATGGGGACATGGAGGAGGATTCCTTGGGCTTTAGTGAGGTGTCCATCATAATCCCGCAGAGTCGTGGAGGACGGCTGCAGAATTGGTGATCCAAGCTTCTGCCAAACCAAGGTGGACATAACGCATGTGGATGCCCCCTCATCCACTATGCATCGGTGCACAACCAAATTCTGGATGGATACCGAGATTTGGAAGGTGATAGTGGAGGGCATGCGAGGCTCTCTGTTCTCTGTGTCAAATGTGATTAGCTTGGAATTGGAGGGGTCTACTACCCCTAGAGCAGCTAGTAAGGCTTTCTACTGCATTGGGCACATTTTAAGTACCTCAAGAGCAGACATGGCGGTTGGCGTTTGGGCCAAATCATCCACAATGCTATAGCTGATTGCAGCTCTAGCTGTGGCGTTATTGGAAATTCTGCATATGGGGGGGTGCGAGAATGGGGGTAATTGGAGAGGTAGGTTGGTTGTCTTAGACATGGATGCTGCTGATGAGTCAGCAGGTTCGGTGCTGGTACCGTACTAATTTCATCTGGTCTGTAGGTTGACCTCTTCAGTGGTCATGGTCATCAGGTGGTGAACACCTGTTTCGGTTGTGGGCGATGCCCCTGGAGCATTGGGATTGGCCTAGGGAGGGGGAATAGTTGCCACCAATCCTTGGACTGGTAGTGGTTTTTGAAGCACCATGGGAGGGGGTCCTTGTGGCGCCTGGTTGGGTTGGGCTTGAGTGGAGATTTTGGCAGCCTGTTGGGCCTCATTTTGAATGGCCCGCTTAGCCCGAGCCATGAGGGGACACTCAAATGTGTAATGTCCATAGACATCACAGAGTGTACATAGTTGGTTTGTGCACAACGGAGTGTTGTGTCTTGGTGCATTTTTCCATGGGGGGGTTTGGGTTGGCCGGTTAGCCGCGACATTATTGGGAGGGTTCGGTTGCTGACCGCCTCCCTGCGGTTGGTTATTGGATTGGTTGCAGGGTTGATTGTTTCTAGCTTGCCCTTGTTGATTGTTGGGAGCAGGCTGGTTGGGATGGGTTTGTTATGCAAAAACTTGTCCCAATAGAATGGGTGGAGCGGGGGCGGGCGCTTGAACTTGTTGCACTGGTGGTGCATAGTATATTTGTGGGGGTGTTGGTGCCATGAATGTGGGAATTTACCCCACATACTATTGTGTTGGCCAAGCCATGGCCTGAGCCTGCTGCGGTGGCGCAGGTTGTATATAAGAGGTTGGTAAGAAACATCAGCAGTGTTGCTTGGTTATAGTGTTGCGACAAGTGGTGTCAGTTGAGGGTGTGGTTATTGGGAGACTGACTCTATGATTCCATCTGCAGTGTGGGCTACCCTCGGTGCATCACGGTAAGAGGTACTTGGATGGGGAGCATCTGGAATGACAGTATACAAGTATCTCGACTGGGCATAGATGAGGTCAAATTGTTGGGCCTTCAGTATGGCCTCTTCTTCAAATTGGGGACATTCAGATGCGACGTCCTTTGCAATGGGAGGGAACAAAGTCTTGAGGAACCAATCCAAGAAGATCTTGTCATCAAGTTGTATCTTGCACAAGCTATGGCATCACCGACACTCGTGGATATGATCAGTGATGTGAGTGGAGGTGTTTTGGCGATAGGATAGCAGGATCTCCACCCCCTCATCATATCTGATAGGGAGTTGGAAATACTGTAGGAACATGAAGGCTAGGGAGTTGAAGTCGAGGTACTTGGCTTGTGGCAACTCAATGTACCATTTAGCCATGGCACCATGGCAGATGGGCCAATGCCCCCAAGTGTTGTGGGTAACGGGGGAATTGCCCCCATGCATGGTGGTAGGGGCAATGTGGGTGGTCGGTGCACTGCCCCCTTGCATGGCAGCGGGGACAATGTGTGTGGAGGGGCCACTGCCCCCATGTGTTACCACTGGGCCAGCTTGGCTGGTCACTATTGGCGGTGGCAATTGGATAATGACAGTCTGCATGGCTATGCTTGGACCGCTTGCCAAGTTGTGGGTTATAGGATGTGATGTGGACATGGGTCCACTTGCTAAGGTTAGACCAGAAAATGGATCTGGGTTTGCAGTATCCATGGGGCTAGATGGTGTGGTGTGGAGGTCTGGTTCAGACTGATATGGGTCTGAATCAGAATCAGAGGCTATGTGGCCCTCTGATGGTGTGGAAGATCACTGAGAATGGCTACGACGGTGCCGACTGAGTGTTCCAAATGGTGGTGGTTTGCCTCTTAGGCATGAAGAAGATCGTGGAGGATCAATTGTGTTCACTTTGGTGTATGAAACTGGTGGGTATGAGATTTGGACCCCGGTTTCAATGGCTTCCTATTGGCTAAAGGTGGTCTCTCAGCCACCAAGACTACCAGAAGACAACGCTTGGCTTGTTCCTCATGGGTGATTCTAGTCAATCGGAAGGGGTCGTTGCCCGTTTCGCTTGGCAATTCCTCTTAGTGGCCAGCTACTTTGGGGTTCTTATGGTACTCCTCACAATGAGTTTCTGGGCAAAGCCCAAGTACTTCCCACAGTTGAAGCAGTCAGGGACTTATGTCCTCAAAGACTGCAGAATTGATCGAACTTAGTGTAAATTTGGTAAATTTTAAGGCTTACTCAGCGTCATGAACTGAGTTGGGTTAATT
>LPNX010394557.1:227966-245511 GCA_001517045.1 Pseudotsuga menziesii | reverse complement strand
TTTTTTTTTTTAATTATTTTTATTTTATTTTTATTTTTATTTTTATTTAGCTGGAATGAGATGAAAGCTCATTTAAGTAGGGTTTGACAATGTGGTTTTTTTCGTGGAAAGTGAAATTCAGAGCCCGTTGGAAGGTAGCCTTGAAATTCTTCAATCCAAATGACATGTTTTTATACATGAAAGTACCCCGTGGGAAGATGAAGGAAGTCTGATGTTGGTCCTTGAGTTTAATTTGAATTTGATTATATCTCAAGAAACCATCCATAAAAGAGAATAACTTGCTACCTGCGCAAGTGTCAATTATTTGATCTATGAAAGGTGTGGGGTAGTTATCCATAGGACATGCCTTGTTTAGGTCTATGAAATCTGTACAAACACGTATAGTTCCTTGCTTTTTATCCATCAATACTGGGTAATATACCCATTCCATTAAAGAAATGGGGTATATGAAACCAACTTTTAATAGTTTTTCAACTTCAGCCTTAACGATTTCCTTTGCTTTCCGCATGTTCACAGGACGTATATTTTGTCAAATAGGTCTGACATTAGTGCATGTTCTTATTTCATGGTCTCCTATATATGGGTTTATGCTTGACATCTCCTTGTAAGACCAGGCAAATACATCGCAAAATTCCTTGAACAAGGTTGTATAAATGTTAATTTCTTCAGTTGAAGAAATTGCTCCGATATAGACATTTTCCATGATGTCGGGTTTGGTGCAAATGTTTATAGGTATGGTTGTGGAAATGTTTGCCATGTTACCTTTAGCAAACACTCCTTCCTTATGAAATGATTTACAAGTTAATCAACACCTTCACTCGGTCTCACATGGAACTCAGATTTTTCAATTTTGCTCAGCTTTGGTAGGAAATAGGACTTGTGATGCCAATATTCACATATTTTGTTGGGTCCAATTAGATCCTCCAAAATGGATTCATTGGATGGTAAAACCATGTCTAAACAATCATATGAATAAGTTGAGTTCATAGCCCATGTGGGAAGATAGCATTCTTTTGGCTCCTCTGAGACTGAAGGGGTCAGGAGGGAATCAATAGTAACATCAAATGTAGCTTGGTAAGATATTTCTGTTGCTGATAAGGGCACATTAGGCTCAGCTTGTGAAGGGAAAACCCATGGATTTGTTCTATCTACAACTATACAAATAGTCTTCCCTACACTAGTCGTTCCTAGAAAGTTTATAAGAGTGTGCAATTCAAAAGTGCCCATTAGTAACATGTACATCCCAGCTCCTAATGTTTCATTCGTCGGGCGTGATTGATCAATCAAGGGAACATTAGACTCCGATGTGTCTGTATGACTCTTCTGGGTATTAGACAATTGATAAATAATCATTATCTTCCCTTCATGAGGGAAAACAAGGACACATAAGACTGGTGATGAAATAACTATGGAATAGGTCCAACTCCTACCCAAGAGTAAATTGTAATCCAAAGGAGCGTTAACAACCTCTACTTCTACTAAAACTATTTTCCTTAGCAATTCTGTATGAAAAGAAGGCAGTATACCATGCATACATAAAGACCTTCCGTCGAAAGTGGTGAACAAGGTATTTGATGGGACTAACTCAAGGGAACCTAAAGCTTTCCAACATCAAACAACCATTACACATGTAGATGCACCTTCATCTATAATAGTTCATAGAATGGTTTTACCACCATGGACTACTTCGATTTGGAAGGATACATGATAGATTAAGCGAGGTTTGACACCAGATAAGTCAAACTTGGCTATTAAGTTTGTAGAATCCATACTACAGATAGTTTCCAGTAATGCATTACACTGTGAAGGACAACTTTGTAACACTTCTAAGGCAAACATAGTGCAAGGATTTTGGGCTAGGTCCTCCACAATCGAATATTTGGGAGAAACCCTTACATTAGGGTTATGACATGTCTTCTTAAAGACACCTTTCAGTATCTTAGGCATAGGTTAAGCTAGTTTTTCAATCAAAAGTGGGGTTGGTGCTTCAGTAGGTTGTTTCTCTTTCTATGAAGACTCAGTTCCATAGTTTCTGGCTCTGGTTTGCAATAAAGTTTGGGATTGGACCATGTTGATGTATGATTGATCAGTATGGGGAGTGTTCTGAGTGCCCTTGACATTCTTCGGATCACTTTAAGTTTCATTTTTTCCATGAAGAAAAGGGTCCTTAAGGACAACAAGTTGCTGCTTCAACAACTTCCAAGATTGTTCCATCAAAGGGAATTCGTAAGTCAAGTGGTATTCTTGACAAATTTTGCAAGGAAAATTCACCTTTTTCTTATCTTTATTTCCCCCCTCAGTACTATTCATGGGATTTTGTTTATTTTGATTTACCTTCCCTTTCTTCCCTTTGTTTTTCTTCTCACCAGATTGATGAGTGCCCTTTTGGGTAGATTGCATTTATAAACTTCTACATTCTGAGGGGAGGGCGTAGCATCCTTGGCCGATTCCACTTTGGAATAATTCATTTATAGTTCATGTATTTTTTTGTCAAGTGATTCCACAGTGGGTGATTCAAGCGAGCCTACAATGCCATTGACATGCGATCTAGGATTAGGTTTCACAAAGTCCGTATTAGACCTTGGCGCATTAGTTATAATCTCATAGAGAATCCCAAACTGAGTGTAGATCAGGTTAAGTTGCTAGGATATGAGAATGGATTCCTCTTCGGTCATCATTCCTGAAGTTGAAACATCTTTTGAAATATATGGTAATAGTGATTTCAAAAACCATTCCAACAAAAACTTCGAAGGAATGTTAGATTTAATCAACCCGTTTCTTCCTTTCCACTCCTAAATGTGATATAAATGTGAGTGGATTTATTATGTCGAAAGTTCGACAAATGATCAGTGCCAAAATCATACCGGACCATAAGTTGAAAGTGATTGATAAAAACAGTGGCTAAATCAAGCAAAAAGTCATAAACAATAGATAGGAGCTCGATGTACCATTTAGCTACTACACTAGTCAAGGTACTTTGAAAAAGACTCAACCAAATTGAATCATCATTCAAAGAGTTTGAGGAGCACCATAGATGGAAATTCATGACATGGTCAACAGGGTCCTCTTCGGTTTTCCCTTCAAATTTTGGAATATATGAAGGTAGTTTGATAGGAACTGGTGGCCAAGTTGGATAGTGGCACACAAGGTCATTCATTAGTTTTGAGAGGTTTGAAAATTTTAATGTTTCTAGAAAAGGTATTTGAGGCCTAGACACAATTTGGTATTGATATAATTGGTGTGGGGAAGTGCCTGCACCGATGTTCCCATAAGGTTGGTTGACGTTTCTCCCTACCACTGGCTGTGAAGAAGAAACAATGTTTTGAAAATTATTCCATCCAAAATACAAGGGGTTACTAACTTGAGGTGTGTTATGCCGAGTTTACCTGGTTTTGATTGAAACAGGTGTCGTGGATATGTGAGTTATTGATCTTCCACATAATAGTTAAAAAGCAGATCTTCCAAATAGTGCGGCCAAGACCTGACTTGTACTTTGAAAACTAAATCCTAAAAAAATATTCTGGATTCCAGAAGACACACCTGAATAAGTAGGTGGGGGACCTACATATGGCGAATATGGAGGAATGTGTCCTCCATACTAGGGACATCCTTGGAATAAAGGAGTGGAACTACTAGGATTATTCTGAAAGTTATGGAATAAGGGAGAGGATGTAAGAGGAATACTAGGTATCCCAGTAACCACCTCATTGGACGAACCGGTAGTAGTGTTTACGAGTACTGAAGGACTAACCACTATAGTACTCAAAGACACAAGGATAGGTGAAGTAAAATTTAGTGAATACTATCAGTGCATTGGGTATGTTTGACAATGATACACTCACATGGGGAGGAGATACTCCACCCGATGACATGGAGGAGGTGGGGGTATAGATATCCTCAGATCCTTCTCCTATATTTGGCATGCAAAAACTTAATGGTACACTAAGACCAGGTTCACTGAAAGGTATAAATTTCATAAGTACTATATCTCTCAAAGCAGAAAGAGGTGAGTTATAATTCATTGCAAACTCCTTGGATTGCAAGTATTCAATCTCTACTGATGGATGATCATTTTGACTTTACCTTAGTTCAAGATCCCTTGGAATTTCTCTAATACCGATCCATTCAAATGAACCTCTTTCATTGATTCTCCTCCTTCTAGGTGGTGGTGGAGGCTCCACAATTATAAGTGGAGGAAGGCTTTGTAACCTTTGTAATCGAAGAGGATGTTGATCCTCCACAACTAAAGACTTTATTTACACACACGTAAGGGTCAAAATATATCACAAGCAAACAAAAAAGCACACCACTAAAAAAATTTCCTAAGTATCACAACCAGGAAAGTGAAGATATACCTTGCAAAGGAACATATGGGATGATGAGGGCCCATAACAAACCAATGAAGAGATAAATACCAGTTACTCGAGGTCTCGAAACATGTTTTCTGGGTGGAAGGAGTTGAATTACCAACCACCCTCCCAAATTATTGCATGAGGTTTCCTCCCACTTCTTCCCTAGGTACAGTGGAATTATACTTCCACCGTCACTTGTGTGAGAACCCCAAGTCAAGACATTAAGGCTATCGGATCAACAAGAAATTTCTGACGGAACAATCATCGATCTGACTGATGTACATGGGCAAGGTAAGAAGCCCAAAATTCAAACAACACTGGCATGACATGGGGCCAAGCATGGTACTGAATGAACCCTTGAATGAAATACAATCTTGGTGTATGTTCCACTGAGTATTGGACGGGTATTTCTGCAACCCAAGATTCACACGACCTCATGCTTGAATCATGTGTTATATGATATTTCCGGTTTACCTTCCAGTAAAAGTGTATTTCCTAAGCGACATGCCACTAAGTTTGAATTTCAATTTTTTTGGGATAGTTATATATAGTCCCAATCCAAAATCCTATCCTAAGCCAGTTGGTGACGTCCCTAAAAATAAAATTGTTACTAATCAATTTTAAATATTAATGTTTTTTTTAAGGATTGTTTTGACTCAAGGTGATGACTCTGCAACTTATGATGTTCCTGACTTGACTGGAAAGCAAAAAGTATGATGTAAAGTGTTTGAAATTAACATTGTCATTTAAGTTCTCTTTCCTTTTAAAAAAATAATGAAACTTGTTTACTGAATTTCAGAAATCAAATGAAATTGTTTTCTTTTCTTTTTAAAAACTTGAAAACAAATGCAGAATGTGTCTACTTAAGCTAGTATGTACCTATTTTCTTTGCTTTATTATTTTTCTTTTCAAAATGAAAATGAAAGAGCATGCAATGTACATGAATGTAAGTCAGCAATATGGAGAAATGTATAAGTAAGACTCAACTTTCAGACCTCATAAATATAAACTTTGAAGACCATGCAAAGCTTGAAAAACCCCTACTTGGACCGAACTACACAAGTTTTAAAAGCCAAGTTTTCCTAAAACTTGGAAGAAGAAAGTTCAGGTTGATTACCTAAGAAAACAGACTGTAAGTTAACACCAACATCAACATGGATTGAAAAGTCACAATTCACCTATGCTCCTACCAAGTATAAGCCAAGAGGAGAAACCTAAATGTCTTAAACAAGAATATAATCTAACTCAATAAAAAGGGAGTTATAATTCCTTGCAAACTCTTCGAATTGCAAGTCTTTGATCTCTACTAATGGATGATCAGTTTGAATATACCTTAGTTTAGGTTCCCCTGGAATTTCTCTAATACCGAACGATTCAAATGAACCGCTTGCATTGTGTTGATTCTTCTCCTTCTAGGTGGAAGTGGAGGATCCACAGCTGTAATTGGAGGAAGGATTTGCAACCTTTGCAATCTATGAGGATGTTTATCATCCATAGCTAAAGAATTTATTTACACACACGTAAAGGTCAAACTATATCATGAGAAAACCAAAAATCATACCACTAAAAAATTTTCGTAAGTATCACAACCAGGAAGGTGAAGATATACCTTCCAAAGGAATGTCTAGGATGATGAGGGCCCATAACAAACCAGTGAAAAGCTAAATAGCAGTTACCCAGGGTGCCGATACAAGTTTTCTGGGTGGAAGAAGTTGAATGACCAACCACCCTCCCAAATTATTGCATGAGGTTTCCTCCCACATCTTCCCTAGGTACAATGGAAATATCCTTCCATCGTCACCTGTGTGAGAACCCTAGGTCAAGATACTAAGGCTACCAGATCAACAAGAAAGTTCCAGTGGAACAATCATTGTTCTGACTGATGTGCATGGGTAGGGTAAC
This sequence comes from Pseudotsuga menziesii, assembly GCA_001517045.1. Classification (NCBI taxonomy): domain Eukaryota; kingdom Viridiplantae; phylum Streptophyta; class Pinopsida; order Pinales; family Pinaceae; genus Pseudotsuga; species Pseudotsuga menziesii. Next base: position 239,257 of record LPNX010394557.1, on the reverse strand, counting down.
ACGCCCAAAATTCAAACAACACTGGAACCACATCGGGCCAAGGGTGGAGGCTAAATGAGCCCCCAAATGCACAACAATCCTAGTGTCTGTTCCACCGAGTATTGGAGCAGTATCTTTGCAACCCAAGCTTCACATGAACTCGTGCTTGAGTCCCGTGTTAGAGGAGATTTCTGGTTTAGCTTCCAGTAAAAGTGTATTTCCTAAGAGACATGTCACTATGTCTAAATTTCAAAAAGTTTTGGATAGTTATAGATAGTCATAGTCCAAAACCCTAGCCTAAGCTAGTTGGTGACGTCCCTAAAAAGAAAATTGTTACTAATCAATTTTAAATATTAACGTTCTTTTTAAGGCTTGTTTTTATTCAGTGTGATGACCGTGCAAATTATGATGTTTTTTATTTGACCGGAAAGAAAAAACTATGATGTAAAGTGTTTCAAATTAACATTGTCATTTAAGTTTTCTTTCCTTTTTCAAAAAATAATGAAACTTGTTTACTGAATTTTGGAAATCAAATGATTTTTTTTTTCTTTTTGAAAACTTGAAAACAAATGCAGAATGTGTCTACTTAAGCTAGTATGCACCTAATTGCTTTGCTTTATTACTTTGCTTTTTAAAATGAAAATGAAAGAGTGTGCAATGTACACAAATGTAAGTGAGGGATATGGATAAATGTATAAGTAAGACTCAACTTTTGGACCTCATAAATGTAAATTTTGAAGACCATGAAAATCTTGAAAAAACCCTACTTGGATTGAACTACACAAGTTTTAAAGACCATGTTGTCCCAAAGAGTGGAAGAATAAATTTCAGGTTGATTACCTAAGAAACCAGACTATAAGTGAACACCAATATCAATGTGGATTGAAAACTCAGAAGTCACCTATGCTCCTACCAAGTACAATTTGAGAGGAGATACCTAAAGGTCTTAAAAAAAATCAAATCTAACTCACTAAAAAGGGAGTTATAATTCCTTGAAAACTCTTCATCCTGCAAGTCTTCGATCTCTATTGATGGATGATCAGTTTGACTATACCTTAGTTCAGGTTCCCTTGGAGTTTCTTAATACTGGTTGGTTTAAATGAATCACTTGCGTTGATTCTCCTCCTTCTAGGTGGTGGTGGAGGCTCCATAGCTGTAAGTGGAGGACGACTTTGTAACTTTCACAATCTATAAGGATGTTGATCCTCCACAGCTAAAGACTTTATTTACACACACGTAAGGGTCAAATTATATCACCTGCAAACCAAAAAGCATACCACTAAACTTTTTTCCTAAGTAACACAACTATTAAGGTGAAGAAATACCTTCGAAACGAACATCTGGGATGATGAGGGCCCATAACAAACCCGTGAAGAGATAAAGAGAAATGACCCAGGGTCTCGATACAAGTTTTCTATGTGCAAGCAATTGAATCACCAACCACCCTCCAAAATTATTGCACGAGGTTTACTACCATGTCTTCCCTAGGTATAGTGGAAATATCCTTCCACCGTCACCTATGTGAGAACCCCAGGTCAAGATACTAAGGCTACCGGATCAACAAGAAAGTCCCAGTGGAACAATCATCGGTTTGACTGATGTACATGGGCAGGGTAACAAGCCATAAATTCAAACATCACTAGCACCACACGGGGACAAGGGTGGTACTAAATAAACCCCCAAACACACAATAATCCTAGTGTATGTTCCACTAAGTATTGGAGGGGTATCTCCATAACCCAAGCTTTAGATGAACTTGTGCTTGACTCTTGTGTTAGACGAGATTTTCGGTTTACCTTCCCGTAAAAGTGTATTTCCTAAGCGACATGCCACTATGTCTAAATTTCAAAAAGTTTTGTATAGTTATTGATAGTCATAATCCAAAACCCTAGCCTAAAATAGTTGGTGACATCCCTAAAAATAAAATTGTTACTAATCAATTTTAAATATGAACGTTCTTCTTAAGGCTTGTTTTTACTTAGGGTGATGACCATGCACCTTATGATGTTTTTGACTTGACTAGAAAGAAAAAAATATGATGTAAAGTGTTTCAAACTAACATTGTCATTTAAGTTCTCTTTCCTTTTTCAAAAAATAATGAAACTTGTTTATTGAATTTTGGAAATCAATTCAATTTTTTTGCTTTTCTTTTTGAAAACTTGAAAACAAATGCAGAATGTGTCTACTTAAGATAGTATGCACCTAATTGCTTTGCTTTTCAAAATGAAAATGAAAGAGCGTGCAATTTACACAAATGTAAGTGAGAAATATGGGTAAATGTATAAGTAAGACTCAACTTTCAGACCTCATAAATATAAACTTTGAAGACCATGCAAAGCTTGGAAAAACCCTACTTGGACTGAACTACACAAGTTTTAAAACCAAGTTGTCCCAAATCTTGGAAGAAGAAATTTCAGGTTGATTACCTAAGCAACCAGACTATAAGTGAACACTAGCATCAACATGGATTGAAAAATCAGAAGTCACCTACGCTCCTACCAAGTATAAGCCAAGAGGAGATACCTAAAAGTACTAAACAAGAATATAATCTAACTCGCTAAAAAGGGAGACTTACAACATAAACAAACAAATACTTAAACAAGTAACTATCTCAAACAAACTCAGGAAAAGGTCTCAAAAGAATAAAAATATGAAAAACATACTTTTAATACAAAAACCTAGCTTTCACATAACCATCTACAAGAAATACACGACTATTCATAAGATAATCCGCGTACCATACGTGATTGTGTTGTGGAAAATTCACATATTTACTGAATATACGTGACTACAAGTATAGGATACTCGTGGATTCCTCAAGAAATTTTCAAAAAGAAGAAAGAATGAACCTAAACACTGAATAATCAAATTTCACGATTGAATATTTATGAAAGCAAGTGACAGATAGGACCAAGAATGGACAAGACTATAAAGAAAAATCAATCAAAGAGACCTCAAAACAATAGTCTCCCCAATGGAGTTGCCAGTTCTGTTATGAAGGAAATCTATCCTATGGCTGGGGTTTGAGGCCACAAACATAATATAGGTTTGTAGAAAGACAAATAGAGTTATAAGCATTTATTAAAGACAAATGGATGAGGAATGGGCATCTTGTTCCGATGGATGATCCTAGCTTGGCTTCTTCTCTCCAATGCTCTTTAGCTTCCAATATTCAACACCTGCAAAAAGAAATCAACTTTCCTCAAATCATATTCAGTTGTTATAACATATGATAAATGAACATAACTAAAGATTGTAATTCAAATCAAAGAACAATCTAGATTATTATTCAAAAACAACTGAAGCATTCATTACACATTTATGGAAGGAAATGACATTATTTATTGATAGAGTTTTTGGAAACATTACAAATCCTCTACTTGATTAGTCTCCTCTGCAAGACATAGATATGAGTCCTCTTGCTCCTATCCTCAATGGAAGTTCTCCATCATAACTTTTCATGCAAAGATGGTCCCTTTCATCATGCCCTTTCGCTCTTTTTATAGTTGTTTAGGAATTATTTCTAGGCTAGGATGGTTAGGGAAGTTGGGGAGGTTGTCAAACTGAGCTCAACCGCCCTTTGATTAATCATATTTTTATTTTTAACGATTCTTAATGAAATAAGCAGGTTGTAATGGAGAAAATTACGAATGATACACGGTTCTCCTTGAGGAAACTCGTGTATTCAACATTTGATATCGATACGTGGGTTGCTTGTGGGAAACTCATGTATGGTACATAGGTTTCTATAAGGAAAGTCACGTATTCCAAGTGATTTTATATGAAAAGATTGATGATACTGGAGTTAATGGTATGTATGAAGGGTCCAATCCTCTTATAAATATAGGGATACTTCTATCCATATTGTACTTTTTTGTGAGGACACATTTGGTGTCATTACTCAGATAGAGAAGTTCCATTTTGAGGTATAATAGTGTGTGTTCCCATGTTGGAGATGATGAGAGGTCACAAGGAACTTGGTGTCCACCCAGGAAGTTCTCACATAGTGGTAGACACAGGTTGTATTGGTGATGTAAATAAGTCTTGGTGTGCTCCTATGTTTGTGTAGAGCAGTTTTACCATGAGACATAATGCACTTGGTGTGCTGCTAGGCGATTCTTTCATAGTGGAAGATGCAGGTTGTCTTGGTGACATAAATAAGTCTGTGCATGCTCCTATGTTGGTTGAACGCAGGTGGTATGCGATATGCATATGGGATGTGATCCATAAATGATGATGAGATGATATGGATATGATAGGTTGATGGTAGGAGATGCAGGTGATTGCAGTGGAAATGTAATGATGGTCCTGGGTTGTACCTATGTGATAGATTGATTGTGGATATGATGAAGACCTAGATGAGGACTAGGCCCACACCCAACATGAAACATGGATTCCTTTGTAGAAAATTTTGTTGACATATAGATCTGAAATATGCCACTATTCAATGATCAACAAGATGAGGACTATGACAACAACGTCGATGACGAATCAATGATGATGACATGACCAAATGTTTTGATGACTGTGGCGAGAGAATACCTTCCCAGTTAAGAGGGAGTGTTGTTGTATTTGTAACTTTGGAAGATATTATGATGTATATTATCATTGTATGTTGTTGTACCCACATCAAAGATGTGTTTCCCTCCTTTAGGGTTTCCATTATTATGTATGGCCCTTGAGGTAAAACCTCTATTGTAAGTCAGGGAAGTAGCCCCGAGTTCAATATAATGAAATGTATTTTTGGAGTATCCCTAGGATAAGTTAGACATGTTTGGGTTATGGGTAGGCCCAATCAAGTTATTAGGTCAGTAACTTGATGGGTATAAATAGGGAGACACCCTCCCTCATTTACACACACACACACTCACTCAAGTTTGCATGAGGAGAGAGAGAGAGATGCAGAAGACTTCTTATACTTGCGTTTTTACATCCCGAGATATTGTCTTGGTGACAAAAATATTTTGAGGAACTTTGTGGGGTTTTCTCCTTTATGGTTTCCCTGAGGAAAATATTTGTGTGTTGTGTATCTTCTCTATCATGTGCATCTTGGATAGTTTGTTGTGCTTGTTATTCTTTCAGATAAATATCCTAATCAATTTGAATAAGACTATAAAAAATAACATGATATTAGTATATGAAGAGGTGGAATCCATGGCTAATCCAAGGAAGGTTTTTTTTTCTCCTCTAGTGCTCCACTCCAAGCTGTAGATGGGGTAATATGGACTCCTCTGGTAGAAAGAAGAGAACAAATATGGAATCTTTCTCTCTATATAAAATAAATACAACAACATAACCTTACTTGTGGTGAGTGATTTGATGAATGAACTTGAGGGTTTTATTTATTGGAAAGGATGTGGGAATCTCTTAGAACTAGATCCAATATGAATAATCCCTTTTTATTGATGAAGTAGTGGGGTAGTGATAGGTATAGGAGACCACAATAAATGATATTTTTAGTAATAATGGATTGATGATGTCTAGTTTTTGTCACTACACCTTTTTGGAAGGTGAACAACATTACTGAGAAAATGATGCCTACTTTTTGGGTCACCTCATGATTTTCAAAGAATTTAGTGCGATGGGTTTGCATGGGTTATTTGGAAATTTCACGTGGTGAATTTTATGGCCAAACATAGGTTTTGGCTAGACTTTTGGACACAATTATAAGGTCATATGTTGATTGAAATGAGTATAGTGATGTGTAAAGGCGATGATGCTCATGACAAAATGATGGAGAAAAAATAGGTTGTTAACATCAAGAATGTCATGAAGCATTAAATTTATTAAAAGAAATTTTGGTGATCACGCATATCCTAATTTTCCTTATTGGGCCAAAAAATTTCATGTACATGTGGATGCTTTATCCATTGCACTTGGTGCAATGCTTGTACTACTAGGAGAATGTAATATTTAGGATCCCATATCATTAACTAGTAAGAAGTTTTTGAATCCATTACAAAATTATACTAATATGGAGAGAGGGTTTGGTGATGGTGTCTGTGCCTTATAAATTTAAACATTACCTATTGGGGAATGCATTCAAGTTATTCACTAACCATTTTGTGCTGAAATACTTGGTCAATAAGACAATGATGGGGGAAAGAATATGCATATGGTTACTTTTATTTTGCGAGTTTGATTTTTAAGAAGTGTCTAAACTAGGAAAGCAAAATGTTAGGTCATACAACTTGCATGGAAAGAATCTAGGGAGAGTGGAGGAAATGTGGATGCCGATTTACTTGAGATGCACTTATTTAAGGTGGAAGTGGTATAAAACCAATTTTTAGATATAATTGAATTCTTCACATATGGGAAAGAACAAGATGAATATGCATATGTGCAAAAACAATGTTACAACAAATGGTGGCTCATGTAGTGGATTATCAAATCATTGCAGGACAAGTTTACAAAATGGGTGTATATGTAGTCCTTTGCATATGTGTGTTTTAACATGAGTGCAACACCCTTCTCTTTGAGAGACATGAAAGGGTAGTAGGTAGACACACTGTAGGGAAATAAATATCAAAGAAAGAGTTGCATGCATGACTATGATGGCCTATGATGCATGAGAATGTTAAGGAATATTATAAATGTTGTAATGTGGACAAATAGGAAAAGGATGAGCATGTGTCTGCAATATTATGGGAATGGTAGACTACAAGAAGTCAACTAAGAAATCACACCCTAGCCTAGGCTATGGCATTAAGGAAGTAATGCATCTAAAGTTCATTATGCTTAGTTTATGTATTGCAAACATTACAAAAATGATCGATGGTGAATCCTTGGAGAGGATGTTGATGAATCCAATGAAGCTTGAATAATATTTTGTCAAGTATCTCATGTTTTTATGTTTGGTTTTGAGTATGATTTATAGATGAATGGGGTCTTAAATTGATACCCATATGGATGATATTGATCAATGATTTAGTTTATGAAATGTTGGACATGAACAATTACACTCTTTTCCCTGGACAAAATCATAACTTCTATTTATATGAAAAGAAATTACATATTGTACATACTTGAAGAGATTTTATCAAAATTCAAGAGGATTGATCCACCCCAAAAAGAGATATTAGAGCTCAAAACAAAACCCTTAAAATCACATAGGATAAATAGTGCTTTCCACATATGTATAACCTATCTAGTGAGAAAAGCACTCAAAATAATTATATGACACAATAAAAAGTTAGGGCATTAATGAGGAAGGAGGATTGTCCTTGGTCTTGGCATATTTTCCTTTCCTTTAAAAAGAAAACCTCAATCCACCTACATTCCTACATATTTGAAGGAATCACGAAGGAATGTGCCTTCTATGTGGAGGGAACACCTTTATCTTCCACACCTCCACGTAGGAAAAATTCTAGGGATAGAGTTGAATCTTTACTAATATCACATTGAACAATTAAACATTGATCATATGGTTTCTTCCCAACAAAGATAATACATTGCTTAAGTATCGATATCTCTACTTTTATCTCTAGATTTTTATTTATGGTTTTAATGGAATCATATGGATTCAACTATAATGTGGTGGTATTCCCCTCACTATATCTCACCATAATTTTAAAATTCTTCCCATGGATATATCCAAAGATGTTTGTTTTTTCATAATTTATGTAGACATATACAAGGGTTTCAATAGGCCATTTGTAGTCCTCAACATAGAGTGACATTGTCGGTGTAGGTTCTTCATAAAGACGACCAAAATAGACACCAACCACTATGTCTCTAGCTCTATCTTGGCTTTCATTTCCAATCCTACCACCATAACCTTGTTCAAGGATGCCTTCAAGATCCAAGGCAGGACATTGGGTTTCCCTTCATTTTCATAAACATGAGTTTACTACTCGACGTTCCACTTGTCCAATAATAAAAAACCTTTGAAATATATTAATGTGTACGTGGAATTTTTTTTGGAAACCCTTGTCCATGACGACAATAATTATTATGTCAAAAATGATCATGACGATGATAATGATGATGACAATGATGATGAAAATAATGTTGATGATGTTCATGATGATGATGAAGAAGGAAATATTCATGATCAGGATGGAATTGATAATGATGAAAACAACGATGATGATATCAATGATCATGATGATGTTGATGTGGTTATAATATGATTCTGATGATATCTCGTCATCATTGTCATTGAATATATATAAATGTATCGATGCATACATACATACATACATACATACACACACACACACATACACATACACATATATACTGTAACGTCCCTAACCCTCTGACAGGCGAAGAGGACGCGACTAACACCAAACATACGAGAAAATAACCCCATGAACATGAATAGGCATATAATGCTGAAATAAAAATCTTAAACATAATACATACTAATATGCATAATCCTTCATATACATAGCGGAAGCAAACATACATTCATTCAAGCATGCCACATGTTCATCATATTCATCAATCAGTAAATATAAATGCAGGTCTGAAATAGTCAAGAATACTCATCTGATAAGAACTCGTCTCGCAACCAGCTACATCGCTGCAACATTCCGCCCAACCATAGGCCAGTGTGCTCATCAATCTCTCAGCAACGCTGCCACCCTCGAGCTGGGCATGATTCCTCAAAGAATAAGGGTCAAAATAGGCTTACACATAGCCAAGGTACACAAATCATCCAAGCCCACACATCGGGGTTTATCAGGCCGTCAAGGAGCCATGAAAGGCTAAATTCTAAGTTGATGACCTCAAACACCAGTTTTCTCAAGCATACCTAGCCTCTAATCCTACTCTCAACAGTCCGAAGACCAACCACTTCTTACTGCAGCAAAACAACACTTCACAGCTCTATGAAGAAGATGAAGACCACAGGGTGACAATCCCAAACCAAAAGTTGAAACACAGCTCTAGTCCACAAGACAACTCAGAGTTGTTCTTGGCCCTAGCGTGGCCAAAACAACTCAGCAGCAACCCGAAAAAGGTTCTTATATATACAACAACCCAACCCAGGGTAATCAACAGTCCAACTTCACAATGAAACCGTGGAAACAATCCACAGTCTGAAATGGACAAGAAGCCACATTGACCCAACAAACATCCACGAGCCCACAGCACACCCAATCCCCAATGTAATTGCTGGAGAACTTGCACAGGTAGAAAAAGGGGAAAGAACAGACTTCCAACCTGTACACAAGGGAAAAAGACACATCCAAAGTAAAAGGTTGGAGAAACATAGGCATCAACGATGGGAAACAAAGATCCTCCCTCAATAATGAAGCCATGACACACTTTCAAAGCAACCATCGATCAATGAAGAACCACCACCAAGGTTCTACGACGAAGTGACAGGACACTACACTGTCCAGACCTAACCAGCAATGCTAGAAAACAAGGTTCCTTTCTCAACAAGGGAACCCCAGCACATTTTCACCGTCGGCAAGGGTGGATCAAACATTGGCTCTCAACGTGAACAGGAGAGAAACACTTCACAAAGAAAACCACCATAAAAAGGGGAAAACACAGTCAATCCAGGCATGGAGGAGACTACAGATGGGGGGTCAATGAGGAAAACACAGCAATCTACAGCTCACAATCCACCATGAAGGATGGAAACAATACACAGTCTAGTAATGCCGAAGGAAAATAGGTTCTCTGTGTGGATGGAAGGAACACCACCACAGACCAAAAATTGGCATGAGAGAGGGAAGGCGAACCCCCAAACAAAAGAATGTGTATCCTTTAACTCAGACCACGTGAAGAGGCTGAACGGACTCATGATCTGGTTAGTGGGCAGACCGACCGCATGACGTGGAGAGGGAGAGCAGGCATGGGCATGGTATTTCTGCCAGCAAATCACTGCCCCAACTAAAAATATAACAATAGGGTGGTGACACATGGCTAAACCCCAATTGGGTCCAGGTTTAGCAATCCCCCCCTCCTTACCCTTGGGAATCATGCCCTTTTCATTTAATGTTGCACCGTCATAGCTGGCTGTAGGTTTAATTAAATTGATATGCATTTTTACATGATGCCAAAGCTATAATGTGTTGAATAGCATGATATACCAATGACAATGATCCCCATTGCCGAAACATACCACAACCTAATCGATGGTGGGGATTTTTCCTTGAGCTCCATACCACGATTAATTACAATATATACATCATGTACTTTTTAATGCATTTGGGTCAAAACTGGAGGTATTATATATATATATGTATATGATATCATCATCATCATTTTCATTGAATATATTTACTTACAACACACACACACACACACACACACACACACACACATTGACTGTGGTTCACAAACCACCCAAGGGGCTGCTACATCCATGGAAAGGAATCACGGGGGGCCCACTCGAAGGGGCCTCACCCCTTGCTTTGATTATGGATCTAACCCGATGGGGAAATCAAGTGAGGCCCTTATATATCAATGTATAGCCACCCCAGTATTTGACCTCGAGACCTTATCCTCACAACTTACAGCACTCAACCACTTGATCTAGCCCACTGGGCTACACACACACACACATACACACACATATTAAAAATATAATTTCAAAAATAAATAAAAAAATAAAAACAAGTAAAAAAAATTAGGAGACCCATGCACCCATTTGCATAGAAGTTGTAGAAGGAGGAGACCCCCTATGCAGATAGTGAAGGTGAAGGAGGATGCCCCTCACTCATTGTTAGAAAATAGGACTACAGAGCAATAACAGATATACAGTTAAATCAATAAACAAGATGCAAAACAAATTAAAACAGTACAGAGAGACACAGATATAACGTGTTTCACCCAAACGATGGGCTACATCCACAAAGAAAATTGCCAGTCCTTTTATTGCAGTCCAAAAAGATGAAGGGATACACCCTGCAGCAAAACCACTGCACTTCCTCTTCACCCTCTCACAGTCTCTCTTCTAGTACAATACAATGCCCACATCCAGTACAATACAGTACACATATCCAGTACAATTACAATGGAGCCTCCTCAAGCCTTATAAAGGCTTAATCACATGCAATACCGTGGGACAATACCATGGGATACACCAAATCATGTGCCCAAACCATGTGCTAGACGTAACCACCTTTGACTCGATCTCAAGTCAAGGTTAACACATGCAATACCATGGGACAATACCATGGGCTACAACAAACTATGTGCCCAAACCATGTGTTAGACCTAACCACCTTTGACTTGATCTCAAGTCAAGGTTAACCTGTTAGGGTACACAGGGTACTCCCAAAGGACCGAACACCAAGAATAGCCGCTTCACACAAACAGATCACAGATCAATACACCAATATTTGTCACAT
>LPNX010394557.1:98593-224120 GCA_001517045.1 Pseudotsuga menziesii | reverse complement strand
ACTCAAGACTTATCAAGGTGTAAAGCAACTTTGGACCAAGTGAGCTAAGTTTAAAAGGTACGTAAAACTATGGAAAGAGGAAGGGGGCTCTTTTTTTTTTAATTTTTTTTTAATTTTTAATTTTTACTTTTCTCTCTCGTTTTCCGTGCTTGCTTTCTTTTCTTGCAAATAAAAAAAAAAAACGAAAAACAAAAACCAAAAAAACTTTTTCCACACAATGGGGTTAGATCTTGGTTAGCTTACCTGGAAAGTCTACGTTTTCAAGTTTTCTCGTTGTTTCTGATTTGCCATGATCGCACAAGGTGCACGACAAAGAGCATACGTAGCCGAGAAGACAAGAAAAAAGACTTTCCCTCACTGTTTCTGATTCGCCGCGATCGCGCAAGGTGCATGAAAAAGAGCATACGCAGCCAGGGAAGGGAACAGTCCGAGACTAAAACAAAAAGATCTAATAATAATACTGATAAAATATGAGAGATATTTTAAAAAAAAGAAAACAAATCCGTCACTGTAACATTATACCTTCAGATTTGCCGAAATGGGTGTTTCTGGAGCAAACGGAAACGATTTTCGGTGAAATAAAAATTGTTTCCAAATGGAAACAGCACTCCGGACACAATGGAATAGCTCCCATAGGCCACAAATTCATAGAAAATCCAAAAACTAGAAACCCTTTCAAAGTTTCGGCAACATCGGTTCCAGATCTTGATCAAAACCAAAAGCGGCTCTTCATAAAAGCTCTGATACCATGTAAGGGTACACAGGGTACTCCCAAAGGACCGAACACCAAGAATAGCTGCTTCACACAAACAGATCACAGATCAATACACCAATGTTTGTCACATGGTTAAAACCCTTGAGAGGGAAACAGTCCACGGCCCCAGCCAAATAGCTACTTGGAGCAATTTATTATGCAAAAGAAAGAAAGTTACATGAGCTTCTCATAATCGATCAACTAGCCAAGGACCCTCTATTCTCTTTAATTAGAGATCATAGACCAATCGGGTGTTAAGCCACGGATCAAAGGTAGGTATGATCTAAGAGAAGTTGAACCGTTGGATCACTCTATGTCTAGAACATATCGTGACCGTCGGATTAGAATATTTACAAATGCATACTAATGCATACTAAAGAAACACACTTTTACCTAACGGATATATTACACAAGTTTATCTTAACTAACTCCTAAGTGTCTAAATATCCTAACATAACCTTAACAATCCCCCCTTTAAACTTGACTTGGAGTAATCACCAACTCCCCTCAAGTATTTACTGAGGAATCTTACATACACCCCCCTATCACCTAGGTCTATCTCCTGACTTTACTGGTGAGTTACCAGGGGTATGCATGCCTTATCAGGTCTTACAGCCATATGCCCATTTACATGCAAACTGCTCCATTACATTTTTTTATGTGCCTTCATGGTGACTAATCACAACAACTCTACTGCTGCTACACTTGCTGGACCTTGGACTTGGAAAATTTCTTCTTTTCACCTTCATGCTTTAAGGCCAACAGAAACTGAGTAGGAACTCAGTTTCTCTCTGGTTACTCCCTTTGTCAACTGTCTGCAGGATTCTGGCTAGTGTGAATCTTTTCCAGTTTTAACAGTTCTTCATCTAGAACAGATATTATGAAGTGGAAATTGAGTTCTATATGTTTAGTCCTTGAATGAAAGACTAAGTTCTTTGGAAGATGAATGGCACTCTGGCTGTCACTGTACAACCTACTATTCTCCTGTTTCTTACCCAATTCTTCCATGAACCTCTGCAACCAAATCATCTCCTTACTAGCCTCTGTAGCAGCAACATACTCTGCTTCTATTGTTGAAAGTGCGATAACCTATTGCAGTTTTGAAATCCAACTTACTGCTGTTCCACCTATAGTGAACACATACCCTGTGGTGATCCTCCTGCTGTCTTTATCACCAGCCATATATGCATCAACATATCCCTGTAGAACAATTTCTGAACCTCCAAAACATAATGCATGAGAAGTGGTACCTCTCAAATACCTGAGAATCCACTGTACTGCTTTCCAATGCTCTTTACCTGGATTATTCATATACCTGCTCACAACTCCCACTGCATATGCAATATCTGGTCTTGTGCACACCATGGCATACATCAAGCTCCCAACTGCTGATGAATAGGGAATCTTGGACATGTAATCTATCTCTTCCTGTGTCTCTAGACACATATGCTTGCTTAGTTTGAAATGGATTGCCAAAGGTGTGCTGACTGGTTTTGCATTCTGCATTCTAAACCTCTGCAACACCTTTTCTATGTACTCACCTTGAGACAATGTCAATTTGTGATTTTTCCTGTCTCTTGTTATTCTCATACCAAGGATTTGCTTTGCAGCACCCAAATCCTTCATCGAAAATGATTTAGCTAGTTTTCTTTTGAGCACATTTATATCCCGCATGTTAGAACCTGCAATAAGCATGTCATCCACATACAATAACAAGATAATATATCTTCCGTTATCTAGCCTCTTGAAATAAACACAGTGGTCAGAATGACATCTATCATAACCTTGTTCTGTCATAAACTTATCAAATTTTAAATACCATTGCCTTGGAGCTTGCTTCAGGTGATACAAGCTCTTCTTCAACCTGCAAACCAAATTCTCCTTCCCTTTGACCTCATACCCTTGTTGCTGCTGCATATAAATCTCTTCCTCCAAATCCCCATGGAGAAAGGCCGTTTTTAGATCTAATTGTTCAAGATGCAAATCTTCTACCACCACTAGACTTAAAATAGTTCTAATTGAAGTCATTTTAACAACAGGAGAAAATATTTCATCAAAGTCTATACCTTTCTTTTGTGCAAACCCCTTTACGACAAGTCTAGCCTTGTACCACTTCTTTCCTTCATCTTCTTCCTTCAACCTGTAAACCCATTTATTCTGCAATACCCTTTTTCCTGCAGGAAACTTAACCAGATCCCAAGTCTGGTTTCTTACCAATGAGTCCATCTCATCATCCATGCCTTGCTCCCACTTCTTTCTAGTTTCTACCTGCATTGCTTCTTCAAAACATTCTGGCTCACCCAAACCAGTCATCAATAAATAATACAATGAAGGAGAGAATTGTTCAGGGGGTCTACTTAACCTGGTAGACCTTCTTACAGTTGCAGGAGTTTCAGGTACCTGCTGCTGGTCTTGATTTTTTGGTGCTCTTGGAACTTCATTTTCTTTGATTTCATCAAGCACTGTGTACTCTATGTTTTCATTTTCTTCTTTCTTTTCCTGCAACTGATCTTTGTACAAGACCTTTTCATTGAATACTACATCTCTACTCCTAATGATTTTGCGATTTTTAATATCCCATAAGCGATAACCAAAATCATCAACCCCGTATCCAATAAAAGTACATTTCTTGGATTTAGCCTCAATCTTTGTTCTATCATCTTTATCAATATGGACAAATGCTTCACAACCAAAATTTCTTAGAAATGAGTATTTTACCTGTTTACCTGTCCATGCCTCCTCTGGAATTCCACCATCCAAAGCGCTTGAAGGCCCTCTGTTTATTAAATAAACAGCAGTGTTTACAGCATCAGCCCAAAACTGTAATGGAAACCCTGCATGCAATCTCATACACCTTGCACGCTCCATGATCGTTCTATTCATCCTTTCTGACATGCCATTTTCTTGGGGTGTTCCAGGGATTGTCTTCTCTCTGTGAATCCCATTGTGTGAACAGTAACTGTCAAACTCCTTACTGCAATACTCGCCTCCATTATCAGATCTGAGACATTTCAACCTTTTTCCTGTCTCATTCTCAGCCAAATATTTCCACTTCTTAAAAATATCAAACACATCAGATTTCTGTCTAATGCAATAAACCCAAGTTTTTCTAGTTGCATCATCAATAAAAGTAACATAATAACGAGAGACACCAAGAGATTGTACCTGAGCTGGTCAAGCTCTAACTTTTCACTCTTCTTTTGTTTCCCAACCTTGATAAATCTAACTCTCTTCTGTTTTCCATAAACACAGTTCTCACAAAATTCCAAACTTACCTGCTTCAGATCTGGAAGCAGTTTCCTTGAGTGGAGAATCTGCATCCCCTTCTCACTCATGTGGCCAAGCCTATGATGCCACAACGCTGCACCTGTTTCTGTGGAAGCTACAGAAATAGAATAATCAGTGTTATGAGGACATAAATATAACGTACCTATCCTATCTCCTTTTGCAATTACCATTGATCCTTTAGTGACCTTCCACCACGTTTCTCCAAATGTAGACAAACATCCGCCATCTCCCAACTGCCCTATTGAGCTCAGATTTCTTTTCATAGTAGAAATGTGCCTTACATCCTTTAGCAACCAGTCATTTCCATTATTTAGTTTAATCCGTACCTTACCCTTTCCAACAATTTTACATGGTTCATCATCCCCCAATAACACATGCCCAAAATCACCTTGAACATAATCATAAAAGAATTTCCTATGGGGTGTAGCATGACATGAAGCCCTTGAATCTACTACCCAGTAATCACTAGTATTATCTAATGCAAGAATCAAAGCATCTTGTAACACATCACCTGCTACATTAGCTTCCTGGGTAGTCTCTTGCTGCCTCTCGCCTTTCTTCTTTGGTGCTCTGCAGTCTTTCTTTAGATGTCCTTTCTTACCGCAGTTCCAACATTCTATTTTTCCGAATCTGGACTTGGATCTTCCCTTTTTTGACTTGCCGTGATTTCCTGGGCTCCTTCCTCTCTCTTTTTGTCTCCCTTTGCTCTCCATGGTCAACCCATTACCTGATGTCTCACCTGTGCTTTTCCTTCGCATTTCCTCGCTAAGAATAACACTAACAACATCATCAAACTTAAGAGTGCTTGAACTAGGGATAGAGTTACTTACAGCCATGACCTCTTTCTGGAAATGAGCACAAGATTAGAAGAGCCCTAACCTCATCATCAAATTTCACTTTTACAGAACTTAACTGACTGGTAAGTATATTAAACTCAATTAAATGGTCAGCAACAGATCCACTTTCTGACATCTTCATATTAAATAAACGTTTCATTAAAAATACCTTGTTAGAAGCTGAGGGTTTTTCGTAGAGCTTAATCAATGTGCTCATCACACCCTCTGTTGTTATTTCTTTCGAAATATTGAAGGCCATCGATGAAGCCAGGCACAGCCGTATTGTTCCTAGTGCATTTTTGTCAAGAACCTCCCATTCTTCATCCTTCATAGCCGCTGGCTGTTTTGCTTTTCCGCCCAACGGCAGGTACAAATCTTTCTGGTACAGATAGTCCTCCATTTGCATCTTCCATAATTGATAGTTTTGGCCGTTAAATTTATCGACCCTAAACTTTCCTTCTTCCGCCATTTCTCCCACTCGATCCAGGAACCCTTCTTTCCTGCGAGTTTACAAACCAAATAGACCTTTTGGCTCTGATACCAATTGTTAGAAAAACAGTACCGCAGAGCAATAACAGATATACATTTAAATCAATAAACAAGATGCAAAACAAATTAAAACAGTACAAAGAGACACAAATATAACGTGTTTCACCCAAACGATGGGCTACGTCCACAAAGAAATTTGCCAGTCCTTTTATTGCAATCCAGAAAGATGAAGGGATACACCCTACAACAAAGCCGCTGCACCTCCTCTTCATGCTCTCATAGTCTCTCTTCCAGTACAATACAATGCCCACATCCAGTACAATACAGTACACATATCCAGTACAATTACAATGGAGCCTCCTCAAGCCTTATAAAGCCTTAATCACATGCAATACCATGGGACAATACCATGGGCTACAACAAACCTTGTGCCCAAACCATGTGCTAGACCTAACCACCTTTGACTGGATCTCAAGTCAAGGTTAACACATGCAATACCATGGGACAATACCATGGGCTACAAAAAACCATGTGCCCAAACCATGTGCTAGACCTAACCACCTTTGACTTGATCTCAAGTCAAGGTTAACGCTAACACTCATGTGTGAAGTGAAGGTGAAGGAGGCTGAGACCCCATCCATGTTTACAATGAAGGTGAAGGAGGAGGATGGGACCACTGGTTTGTGTGCATAGTGAAGATGAAGGAGGAGGATGAGAATATCCTTAAACCACATGCAAAATGAAGGTGAACAAGGAGGAGAATAACCCCAAACCACACACAATCTTAAGGTGAAGAAGGAGGAGGAGACCCCCAACCTTTGGTAGTGAATATGAAGGAGGAGGATACCCCAGAGGACACAAGTAGAATGAGGAGGAGTCTAACTAATATGGAATGGAAATAAGATAGCTTTATCTATCCATAATGCATCCTAAATATGTGAGCATCAATATATGGGCTTAATCTCATAAAATTTAGCAACCCCTATCAAGGAAGTTATCCCAAATATAGAATCCGTATGTGATATACACCTATAATCGTATAGTGAATTTGTAGTATACATATTGAATATTGAGAACATTATCATGCTTTTAGTTTGTTGATTATCAACTTTAAGGACATATTTAATATTATTATAAAATAGAGTGGATATTCCCTTTTTCCTTCTTCATTTTACATGTAATGTCACGGTCTTTTAAATCAAAACAAGTAATTGTTTATGTCCCAAAAAAGGATTTCATCCGAGAGAGACACTGAAACTCTTAACCATGTTTGACTTTGTCTCCATCATCCATATAATATCCTTGGTTCATGTTTGACTTTGTCTCCATCATCCATATAATATCCTTGGTTCAATTCCCTAAATAGATTGGACACATATATATGAATTACTGGAAAAACATCTTAAACATCTTAAAGGCCTTTTAAAACTATACATGTATACATAGTAGAGTTGGTAATGAAAAAAACACAATGAATTTAATTAAAAGATTGAAACTTTTTTTGAGATGAAATGTACATATTGAAAACCCTCTAGGTACTTCCCCATGATCCATGGATGGTAAATGACATAAATTGTCAACCTTTATTATGAATCCTATCCCTAAGGGTATCAAGAGAGCCAACCCCGTTACCTCCCTAAATTCGCAGGGAGAGATTTTATGTCTAGCTCATAACCATTTGAACTAACCTTCAAGGATATTACAAGATTGATATCTATAAGGGTCACAAGCAACATATTTTGGTTCAATGATATCGAGAAGGGATTTTGGTGCTCTACAAATATGCAATATAACATGAGTTTGAGTTTATTTACTAGAATTAAATATTTTCTTTGAAATGATGGTCCAACCATATTGGATAACATTCAAAACCAAAATTAACAGATTTCAACCAAGGATTCCAAGGCTTGAGGCTTATGGTTAAGGGTTTAGCAATGAGAAGGGTATCCTTAATTAATGTGTTAAAATTTGATATCAAAATCACATGTTTGATAGGTTAATATAGCACATATTAAGGTGTCATATTCGATCCCAATTTAAATGTCAATGGATTCTTTTAAAACTTACTGAAAATTAACTTGAACTTAAATTTGGTTATTAAAATGAAGTGAAATACTCTTTTAGGTTTGTGGCATATAAATTTATCTGAAATATGGGATAACTTGGGTTGATAATCTTGGGAATTCAAAAAATGTTAACACTGAGTTGATAAGATTGGAATGCAAACAAGACAAAGTGACGCACTTGTGCCAAACGTGACAAGAAAATGTCCTTACCCTAGAGAGCATATTCTGAACTAAGGTGTTACAATAGATCCAAGGATGGTGCTCAATGATGGCCACATAACTCAAGGACCCCTTAAACATAAACTTTGAGAAAAACTTGAATAGGCTTCTAATGTTTCTAATGTGGCAATCAAAGTTCTCCCATGGTTCTTGAATAAAATCTTAGACCATGTTTTCAAGTAGGATGCGGCCAATAAAATATCTTGCTATGCATGGATATTGCTAAAACTAAGATTTTATGGAATGTCAATTGGGAAAAAATTATTCTCTTAAAAGACGTTCGATACAAAATCATAACCTTCTTGTGTTCCATTATTTTACATGGTAGTTGAAGCACTATCACCAATTCTAGGGTGATGGACTTTTTGTCAGCCCCTTCCTAGTTCATAGGAAATGCCAATCTCTAAACAACAAATTAATGTAGAACAAGTACTCAAATATATAGATCATGGGATATAAAAAAAATCAATCATAAAGTTTGCATAACATAAATAAAATATTTTAAATTTATTAAAATTTATATTTAAAGTTTTAATAAGATTCATAGGACATTAATATAATGATTTTTTTAACAAGACTCATTTGATTCAGGTTAATATAGATTTATCATAACATAGATTTGTCAATATAATATAATTTGATTGTTTTATTGCTAAACAATCATGAATGAGGATATTTATCCTATTTAAGTCATTCAAGATTTGCACTTAGTCCTGATTATTGTTGCATGCATTAATAACAATAATAAACACTAACACAAACACTAACATATCGCTTAAAAAATTTAAATCCTAATTAAACAAATTATATTAACTATTCACTTTCAATAATCAAACAAAATACACAACACAAAAATACACATACAATCATGACATTTGTGTATCTATTTCATCCTAGGGGATATAATAACCTAGAATTGCCAACCTTCTACTTATAATATTTTTATAGTATACTTATATTAACCTCCAATTCACATTCACATTCATGGTGGTAAGATATTTTATAAGTTTTATTTAATAACCTAGAATTGCCAACCTTTTACTTAGAATATTTTTATAGTATACTTATATTAACCTCCAATTCACATTCATGGTGGTAAGATATTTTATAAGTTTTATTTAAATTCTTCCCCATTGAGGATAAAATGTCTCCAATATTACTTTTATAGCTAAAATTTCTCCCCCACAACAAAAGGATGTTATCAATCATTTTAACTTAAATTATTCAATATTTACACATACTATTATTTAATTCAGAATTGATATATTGCTTTAAATTCTTTCAAAGTTGGGAATGTTTTACATGTTATCTTTACAACTAAAATAAGTTGTAAAATAATTGTAGTCTTTTGTGAGTTTATGAATCTTTTATAATTTTACTTTTTCGTCCAATTTAATTAATCTCTTTTTCATGCTTTACAAAAGTGTCCCTTATGTATATCTACAAGTCTTCAAATTGATTTCATGCGATAAATACCTCTCTACTCTACTTCCAACTTTCAAAGAATAGAATAAGGAAAATAAAATAATTATATTCAAAATTATATCATTTTATTATAATTAGTGTTAATTAAATTATAAGGTAATAATTTATGTTATATGTATCATTAATCTAAGTTTGTAAATTATGAAGTTTAAGAAAATGTATGTGTAGGATAAGTTTTAAAGTGTTACTAGAATTGTGAAATCCATTCACCAATCAACACACAACCATTGAAAACAAAATTTGTACTAAGATCTCATTAAAGATTGATTTCGTTCCATTATGAGCTCCTAAGGTAGAAATGTATGTAGGTCGATTTATATATCTTTGATGATCAACAATACTTTGTGAGTCCCATCTTAATGAAGTATACTGATGCTTAGAACACATATCATTAAACCAATTATGAAACAATAACTAACTAAAATCATGAACCCTTGGGATCAATATTATCCAGCTATGAATTGTTAAAGTATAAGCCCATGTTAACATACATAGTCAACAATACTATGTAAGTTTCTCTATTAGATGATATTGATTCAAAAAAACATGAAGTGCAACTTCTTAATTCATCAAATAAATACCAATTCTATCTTAAGTAAAACTCAAATCATAAGAAAAACACTCTACATGAACTATGCATTGCATAATTACATGCCACAAGAAACAATCATAAGAATAGAGCATATTGTTTTATAAAGCTAAAATAAACTCACACTCGGTAAATGAACTAATACATATACACACCACTCTATAAACAAGTAATATACACACAAGGGAACTGTTTGTCATAGGAAAGGGGCCCTTCCTTCTCCCATAAACACGCTCACTATTACTAATTAAAAATCCAAAATAACAATTAAAGATGCATAAGAAACCAACTTCAATTAATCATAATAATAGAGTATAATAGGTTTGAATCCCTGCTCCTATTTTATCTCTAATTCTAATATCTTAAACCCCACAATAATAGACTGATTGGGATTTATGCATGTTACATTGCACAAACAACATGCTACACGGTTAGTGATACCAAAATGCGTTACAAGAATGACTACAGGAATTACACTGGCAAATTACAATGCAACGTATATTATGCTAATTTTGGAGTAGGATGTTACATCAACAGATCATCATGGATAAACAAAGAAAATAAATGGTTATTATTTGTCATAATATTTCATGACTGAACACATGAAATTGCTCCTCGATATTTCATGCTGTAGGAACGATGAATAGAACCAAAGATATGGAGCAGGTGATTTCTTGGTGACCATTTAGGCTAGTCTGGACAACATATAAAAATATTGGCATGATTTTCTATGAGATCCATATTCCCCTTTTGATCTGTGAATATCAGAGGTACTCTCAACAATGAGGTCATTACAAAAAATGAAGGCATTACTAGAAAGGAAGGAATTACCGGGAATAACAGTGGCTTCCATAACTTGCAACATGAACTGATCTTTTAACCTCATCAACCATAACATTTAATATTCAATTTATC
The DNA here is from genome assembly GCA_001517045.1 of Pseudotsuga menziesii. Taxonomy (NCBI): domain Eukaryota; kingdom Viridiplantae; phylum Streptophyta; class Pinopsida; order Pinales; family Pinaceae; genus Pseudotsuga; species Pseudotsuga menziesii. The sequence continues at coordinate 213,479 of LPNX010394557.1, read as the reverse complement.
CAAAATCCATAAATAAAATATGATAATAGGAAAGGTTTTGTACCTTTGAACCTAATATGACTCTTCATATGCAAAATATGGAATATTAGGCTATTATAGGTGGCAAAATAGGGTAGTGTATAGGAAAAATGGCCAAAATGAGGGTCCATAGTACTCCTACTGACATCAAAATTGAGACCCTATATCTCCCCCAATCCTAAGGATTTACATGTCCTCATGCAAAAATACAAGAACGTCCTTCATATTGTAAATTAAAAAATGTAAGACCCTTTCTTTGTGCTGATACAAATCTAATTTAGGATTGTGTGGCCACATGGACAAGTAAATCCAATTTGGACTGAGGCTGATACTCTATGCATTTAATTTGAAATTTCATGTTTCTTAAGTGGATCTTATTAGCTCTCTTGTACCACTTCTTCGCCATCTTAACCTACTTCTGACCTTCACCCTTTAATCACTTGATTTCCTCTTGGAATCAAGAAATGGAGTCCCTCAATAGGGCATTCTCTATTTTGATGTGCATTTCTAATACAACAACTTCTTAATCCTTATTTATAACTTTCTAACCTATTTTCTTTCCTCATATTTCTTCACATTACTATCACTTAGTAATTCCTCAACTAGTTCATCTTCTATACTTTCAATCCTAGGAAGGGGATCATCAAATTGTGTTTCTTTTATATGCTCCTAGGAATTAGGGTCATCATGCATTTGGTCAAATGATTCTAATTCCTCCTAGGTATCTATGGTTTTAAGAGTAACTATAGTCCTCTTTTTCCTAGGGAGTTTTTCACATCTTGCTTCATTACTATTGTCTAGAGGAAGGTTTCAAACTTTACCTCATCTTCTTCTTCCTCAAGAGTTGGCTTGGATTCTTCTATTATTTTTGCTGCTCAAATTCTTGTTATTATTTTTGTTGGTGGAGATCTTGGAGTCCTATTAACCCTTTTCACTGGTTCTTTCCTCTTTTACTACGTCATAGGGATCAAACAATTTTGTCATCATCATCATTTTCCCAAATTACCTTAGGTGCCTCTATAGGAGTTCTGAGTTCATCTCTAGCTTCTGCACTGGCTTTGTGCTTTTCACCTTTTTCAATACCGACCTGGTGCTTCTCTCCAATTTCAACATCAGCCTCATGTTATTCTACCATATCAGTGTGAGCTTGATGTTCTTATGGAGTTTCATGCTTGTCGTCTACTTTATACAAAGCCACAACCCCTTAATCTATGAATTGATTGTGTACCAAGAATTTATCCTGATGAATTTTAATGTTTTTAGTTCTGACATGACCAACTACTTGACAAGGCTGTGGTGATAGATATTTTTCTCCACGTTATTGGTAATTTTCACTACATTTTCCTTTTCAATAGTGATTTCAACAAGAAAAATGGTAAATTCAACCTATGTCTTGCAAATAGTTCTAATAAGAAAATATGATGGAGGAACATTAACCCATATAGACCTTCATAGGTGATATACTTATGAAGGATCCTCATAATGTATTTATGCTTCTTCTTTAAACAAGCTGTCGACAACCCCTTTGACCAATTGGGGTTTGTACAAGAATCAACAAAAAAGGCATCCACACCTCATTCTCTATCGATTGTTTTTTAAACCAACATTCTCCATCAAGAGTGAGATTTGGTTCCTCCATAATGGACCATTTTGAGACTTGGAACTCTATCTCCCCCACTCTAACCTTGTCCCACTCACGCAAATGCCAATGTTACCTTACTATTATGGATGCAAAACTTTGACAACAACGCTATCCACCTTGCCTTCCAAGTTTTCTTCTTACAGTTTGGATAATCGTCCAAGAACCTAGCCCATTCTGTCTCATATGTAATCATGACCATCATCACTTCAATATATTGTATGTAAGCATTATCTGTACACACACTTAAATGGAATGTCCAAAATTGGGAAATATATAATGGTTTTAAAGGTGGATGGAACAATCTATAAGAGGTGGAAATGAAAATGGAAATAGAACTATGATCTGATCTCTTCGTCATGATCCAATTTGTGTATGCGAAAACTATGATAGGACAGGATCCCTTGGAAATGATCACAACTTAGTAGGATCGATTGGACACTTCAATGGTAGAAGCAATAGTAATTTTCATTTAAACCAATGATTTTTATTCCCTTAGTAGTAAAAGACTCAAATTATGTATGCAAAACCTTGCAAAGGTTACCTTAATGCCACATATCAACAAAGATCATGGGATGAATTCAGAAGCTTGAAGTCATCCAACTCAAACCTCAACATAATTCAATGCAATCCTCTATTAAAGGGGTGTAATATCCCTACTTGATGTTTTGGATCATATCATTAGGACAAGAGTAGTTTGGTAGAATGAAAAGTAAGATACATTGGTATAATAGTTTAAGCAAAGGGACAAATTGTGTTTTTAAGGAATCATGATAATTACAAAATGAACATGATCCAACTCAGCATGTACACGAAATTAACATTATGAATGAAAAGGTTTAGAAAATGAATTAGACATATGTGAGGATTTCATGTTGAATTTGAATGGGCTTCCCAACAATGATTATAAGTTTGAAATGATTATAGGTTCATCAAGCATAAAATTATACAACAATCTTGTTAAGTAATGATCTAGAATAGAAGTGCAAGGCCATAAAAAATTATGTCTCCAAAGGGTAATATAATTATGCATTCAATTCATTCAAGATGCTATCTAAGTATCATAATTCTTCATTAACTTGAACAAATTGAAAATAAAAATAAATTGTCCTTGGTTTCAGTTATCTGATAATTATGAGAATGTTGTAGGATATGTCGAAGCATAAAGCGTACATGTTTCCATAGAGGACGCTTACTAATGAACTGCCTTAGCTGGATAAGTGGAAATGATTATGATGTATGCACAAGCTTTTGGAGTATAGACTGCTACAGGAACAAGAACAAGAAAATGGTTCAAACTGCCCAGTTACTTTGTTGCAAGAACATAGGTCTTTATTGAAATATAGAATCCCCTATCATTTTTTATTATAAAATCACTTGCTAAGAATGAAATGAACTAAACCATAGATCCTGATAAAAAATATGAGTTTGCACCTTATAAGAATTTTGTATGATTCTACAGGATGTTGAAAGTCTATGTCTTCACCCCTCCATGTACACTCTCATTTCACATGAATATATTTTCTTGCATTCAAACATGAATATGACTCACTGGATTACCAACCATTGATGAATGTTTTTAACCAATGTGATGCTTCTCACCAATAATGCCAATGAGAGACAAGTTACACTTTGATGCATCCTTACAGATAAAAATAAATGAGTTGTTGTCGAGCTACATGCAAGACCTAACAGTTAGGAGAAATTGATGCATCCCCACTACTATTAGCGATAAATCTTGGCATTGAGGCATGCAATCTTCAAGGAATCATTAATTATATGATCTTGGACTATATGATTGTTGGATTTTTATCATTTAAGCTAGCATTATGTTAGGATATTTAATTGAGATAATAACAAGAATAACAATCAAACATAAGAGACAATGAACACAATGTTTTTCCTCGGGGAAACCATAAAGGAGAAAACCCCACAACTTCCTCAGAGATAGAATTAGCACCAAAAGAAAAACCCAAAAAACAGTAACATGATCTCCCGACAGTAGTAGTCTCTCTCTCTCTTGTCCCAATAACTTCTTCTCTCTCAGTTATGTGCTACAATTGAGTGTGAGTGAATGTGTGATAAATAGAGAGGCTCACTCTCTATTTATACTAATTCCTGACTTGACAATAACTCACTAGGGCCGACTTCTCTAGGCGAGTCTAATAACCCTAGTGCCCCATAATTGCGGGGACTTTAACCCTTGATCAATAGGAGGGTTACCCACAATGACTTGACATGAATTGTTTACATTATTGAATCTCCCGATAGGCACATAGGGGCATGACATGACTCCAATACATTACAAAAACTTCTCGGAATAAACATCGGGGTACAATAGATAATATATATAGGTGAATACATTCCGAAGTTACAATTACATCAACACTCCCTCTTAACTAGGAAGGTATTCTCTCGACACAATTTATCAGCACAAGTCTTCTTCTCTGTATCATCTGGATCATCATCGAGTCCTCGTCATCTTCATCTTGATCTGGATCATCACTCGATTTGGATCATCATCATTGGATCTGGATCATCACTAGATCTGGATCATCATCACTGGATTTGGATCATCACTCGATCTGGATCATCACTGCTGGATCAACATCACTAGATCTAGATCATCACTCGATTTGGATCATCACTGGTTCTATCTCTTGATTCTTCTCATCATAGGAATTTCTACAGAGCCTGTTGACCCAAAAAATCCCTCACTCAGCTCTACATGGCCTACACCACCCAAGGACACCCATACATGAACTTCGTAACACCCCCTTAGACCCCCACACCCTCAAAAAGGCTTAAAAATGAGTAAAAGGGATTAGAAACCCCAAAAAGGAGCCTAAATAACTCTCCTAGGGGCTAAAAACCCTCAAAGGAGCCTAAAACCCTAAAAGGAGCTAAATTTAGGGTGGAAGGAGCTAAAAGCCCAAAAAAGGGGCTAAAGCCTTGACCAAGGGCTTAAAACCCTAAAAGTCCCCAAAAAAGCTATAAAATGAGGGTGGGGGGTCACTCTCAAAGAAATCCTCTCTTGCATATTATTATGCTTCCCGTGGATGCCTTGAGACCTCTTTGCCTCTCAAGCCACCCACATCCCCTTCTCTTCCACTTATCTTCCCCATTGAGCCATAGCTCCTCCATTGCTGAGTGAGATAGGGAGGTGCTTCTTCCAGCCAGGGCATGGTGGCCCATTTCACCAAAGAAGAGGTATAATATAGTTTTGTTTATGTGTTTTCCTTGTTAGTTTAGTTGTTTTCTGACCATTATTTGTTTGCAGGTTTGATCTCTAACATGTTTTGCAGGTTTATTGTAGCTTAATAGTTATTTGCAGGTAGCCAAGGCGAAGCCCTAACCTTGTTTGCAAAGGGGCTCATGACCATTTTCTTTCTGTCATTTTCTTTCCTTTTTGCTTTATTTTTCTTGCATCTCCACACAGGAACCTATCCTTCTGTCCTATAGATGGAAGGTAGCCATTCCTGCCCTGTAGCAAGGGAGAAATCCCTGCTACAGAACTGGCGACCATACCAGGTCGATCCCACAGGATCCTTGGTTTAGCTTTTTAAATTTCAAAATTTTTCAGTTTATGCCCTAGTTTTAAAAAATTTCTTGTTAGATCTAGCTTAGATCCACTTTATTTTTCAGTTTTTATGGTTACTGAAGCCTCTGCAAGGAAAATTCGAGTCTGTTTGGCCACAGTACAGGTTACTGTCGGTCGGATCTGACTCAGGATCAGAAAAACCCAAAATTCGGAGTAGGTTGCACCTATAGGGCCTGAACAAGGGATGAGGTCACTCTTTTAGGACTCACAGGCATGACCAAGTCTCCCTTTTTCCTTTGAAAGGTGTGACTTCGGTCAGAAAGGCAGACTGCTTCTGTCTGTGAAATCTGTACGACCCCCTCACTTATTTCTGGAAAAATTTTGTGACCCCCTCACCAAATTTGACTCGAAACATGCGGTCTATCAATTAGAGGTTAATTTTCAGTTTATTAGGGACTGCCAGTGCGACTGAAGTGCCTCTTTCTATCACATTAGTTCGATTTCTGTTTCTATTTTAGTTTACTACATTTTCTATGTACAAACAAAGTGTAAATTTAAAAAGGAAAATTTTTAATGGCTTAATGAATGTAGCTTAACTAAAATTGGCCTAAAATTAATAGTCTTGCTTACCCTTCCTCCTCTACCTAGTCATCACCCTTCAGGGTATTCTGGTATACAACGAAGGGCACAGCTTGTATAGTAATAGGCCCTTCACTGAATATTGTTCAAAGCTGTTAAAAACGGATGACCTGGAAGGTAGAGGGGGTATAGAAGGAGGGATTCTCACAGTGCTAAGCGTCCTCTCTGTTGACCAACCTTGCATCCAGGAGGTGACCTATGGATCTACAGATGGGATTAGTCCCATTGTGTTGAGAGCCCAACACCTTCTCTCAGTTGAATAAGAATATAGGTGTAAGGTAGTCACCTAGTTAGGCCATCAACAGTCAGGGTAAAAATAGTTGTATCTATTTACAAATTTCTGTTTATTTACTACTTGTACACACAATGATATGAACTCTATGACATATTCATAAACCACTTGCATCCACCTGATAACATAAAAACAGAAATACATATACACCATACCACTTAAATCAACCCAACTCAGTTCATGACGCTGAGAGAGCCCTTAAAATTTATCAATTTACACTAAGTTCAAAAAATATGCAGTCTTTGAGGACATAAGTCCTTGAATGCCTTAACCATGGGAAGTACTTGGGCTCAGTCCATAAACTCATTGTGAGGAGTACCATGGGAACCCCAAATTAGTTGGCCGTTGAGAGGAATTGCCAAGCGAAAAGAGAAACGACCCCCACCGATTGAGTAGAAACGCCTATGAGGAAAAAGCCAAGCACTATCTTCTGGCAGTCTTGGTGGCCGAGTGACCACCTACAACCAATAGGAAGCCATTGAAACTGGGGTCTAAACATCATTCCCACCAGTTTGATACAATCTAACACAATTGATCCCCCACGCTCTTCCTCATGCCTAAGAGGCGAACCACCACCATTCGGGACATTAAACTGACACTGTCGAAACCGCTCTCAATGACCTCTCACACCATCAGAAGGCCACACAACCTATGATTCAGATTTAGACCCATATCAGTCTGAACCAGACCTTCATACTGCACCATCAAGCCCCATGGTTGGTGCAAACCCAGATCCATTTTCTGGCATAGCCATAGCCAGTGGACCCATGTCCACACCACAAGTTGTCCCTAACAACCCTACAGGTGGCCCCAGTATGGTCATGCAAACTGTCATCAGTCAACTGCCACCACCCATAGTAACCACTCAGGCGATCCCACCTGCATCACTTGTGGGTAGTGGACCTTCCACATACACTACCCCTCCTGTCACACAGGGGGGCAGTGGACCTTCCACATACACTACCCCTCCTGTCACATAGGGGGGCAGTGCCCCATCCACATACACTGTCCCTCCTATCACACATGGGGGCAGTGTCCCTTCCATCCACACTGTCCCTCACACCACACTTGCGGGCATTGGCCCATCTACAATGGTGCCACCACAAGTACCCCCATCCATGCAGGTGCACTATGCACCTGCAAACCCCGCCACCATCGCTGCCCCATAGTGCACCTACAAACCCCGCCACCATTGCTGCCCCATCTCACATTAACCTGGGCTCAAATTTTCATTTCATGGCTCATCTTAACTTTCCTGATTTGGATAGATTGACAAACGACCCCATCCGCCATCAAACCTTTTGGCCTCCCATGCCAACCAAGCTGCCATCAGAAATTCCCAAGTTTGAAGGCAACGTAAGGGAGTGTCCCCAAAATCACATTATAACATTTCATCTATGATGCTCCTCAAATAGCATCATAGATGACTTGATCAGACTAGGAATATTCCAACACACCCTCATAGGTGCGGCATCCAAATGGTACATTGAGCTCCTATAAGCCAAGTACCCAGATTTCAACTCCTTAGCTTTCATGTTCCTACAGTTTTTCCAACTCCTTGTTAGATATGATGAAGGGATGGAGATCCTGTTATCCTGCCACCAGTGCACTGTGACACATATAACCGACCACATCCATGAGTGGCGGTGGCATCGTAGTTTGTGCAAAATCCAACTTGACGACATGATATTCTTGGATTGGTTTCTCAAAACCTTGCTCCCACCCATGGCAAAGGATGTCGCATCCGAACATCCTCAATCCGAAGAGGAGGCCATACTGAAAGCCCAACAATTTGACCTGATCTACGCCCAGTATGGATACCTGTACACCGTCATTCCAGACGCTCCTCATTCGTGTACCTCCTACCGGGATGCACCGAGGGCATCCCATGCTACAGATGGAATCATAGGATCGGTTTCCTAACAGCCACAGCACCGTCCGACAACACCTGTAGCTCCACTACAACCAAGCAGTACTACTAGTGTTGCTTACTAGAACCAAACTCTGGACTATGCCAGAATGATGTCCTAGTCCGGAGCAACAACTTCCTATGCACAACCTGCGCCACCACAGTAGGCTCAAGCCATGGCTTGGCCAACACAAAAGTATGTGGGGAAAATGCCCACATTTGTGGCACCAAAACCCACCTAAATTTATTATGCACCACTAGTGCAAGCAGTTCAATCCCTCGCCCTTGCTCAACCCGCTCCGTTGGGACAAGTATTTGCACAGCAAAACTGTCCCAACCAGCCTGCCCCAACAATAAACAAGGGAAAGCTAGAAATAATCGGCCCTGGAACCAGGCCAATAACCAACCACAAGGAGGCGATCAACAACCAAAACCTCCCAACAATGGCGTGACAAACCAACTCGCCCAAAACCCCCCACGACAAAATGCACCAAGACGCAACGCCCCGTTGCGCACAAACCAACCATGCACACTCTGTGAGGTCTATGGGCACTACACTTTTGAGTGTCCCCTCATGGGTCAAGCTAAGCATGCCATTCAGAACGAGGCCCAAGAGGCCGCCAACGCTATGAACCAATCCCAACCCAACTTGGCACCACAAGGACCTCCCCCCATGGTGCTTCAAAACCCACTACCAGTCCAAGGATTGGTGGCAACCCCACCCCCTCCCTAGGCCAATCCCAATGCTCTGAGGGCACCTCCCATGGTAGAAACTGGTGTCCACCACCTACTAGCCATGATGACTAAAGAGGTTAACCTACAAACCAGATGGAATCAGTACGGTACCACCATGAAGCCCGCTGACACATCAACGACATCTACATCCAAAACAGTCAACCTGCCTCTTCAGTTACCCCCATTCCCCCACCCCCCCATACACTGAGTGGCCAACAATGGCACAGCTAGAGCTTCTATCAGCTATAGCATTGTGGATGATTTGGTCCAAACACCAACAACCATGTCTGCTCTCAAGGTACTCAAAATGTGCCCAACATAGCAGAAAGTGTTACTAGCCACCCTTGGGGCCGTAGACCGCTCCGACTCCATGTTGATCACATTTGACATGAAGAATGGAGAACCGCGCATGCCATCCATCATCGCCTTCCAAATCCCGGTGTCTATCCAGAATTTGGTCGTGCATTAGTGCATAGTGGATGAAGGGGCATCCACATGCGTTATGTCCACCCTAGTTTGACAAAAAATTGGATCCCCAATTCTGCAACCATCCTCCACAACTCTGCAGGATTATGATGGCCATCCCACTAAAGCCCAAGGAATCCTCCCCCATGTCCCCATCACATTATCTAGGAAGACAGTGTTGATCGACATAGAGGTCGTCAATGCTCAATTGGACTATAACCTTCTCCTTAGAAGAAGTTATATGTACACCATGAGAGTGGTCACATCAACTGTCTTCCGTCTCATGATGTTCCCTCACGAAGGGAAGATCGTGATGGTTGATCAACTCACTTATCATGATCCACAAGGTTTAATGGCACCCACCAACATTATCCCTACCATGACCACCATTGAGCCATAAGGGACGACCACACATGCCAATGTCATCCCTGCAATCAACACCATGGTTGACAACACACCAGCCTCCCCATTGTTGAATGTGGGTCCTGAGTTGTTTGCCGATACCACCATGACAGCTCATTTCCCCTTAGTGTCACTACCACCGACACAAAATGAGACTGCAGACTTGTGCATGGTCTCATCCATCGCTGCTGCACCCAAACAACAAGCGAAGCCGCAGCCCCAACCCCAACCCCAACACCGTTCGTAGCTGTAACACCAACAAAAACTGCAACATTATCTGCAGCAGCAGCGTTCCGCACATATGCAACCACAACCACATCCCCACATGCAACCAACATGGATTCATCTGGGCTCATCACTAGTCCATACGATTCCCTTCCTCTTTCCCGCACCTGGGATCATGAGCAAGCCGGTAATGGCCACCTTAAGCCTACCTAACTTCACATTGGGAATTCCGGTATGGTATCTCTATCCACTAGCTCAACCACCAATGCCCTAGGTTATTTTAACCCCGGTGCAACCCATTGCGGTTGAGTCTCACCCTCCACTCGGCCCACAAAAGACAACCTCTACACCCGCACCGCCCCACCCAAAAAGGGCCATGGGCAAGAATGCGAAACCTACCGCAGAGCCACGACAAGTCCTGCCTTGCGCCGTCTGCGAGCAATAGGGACACCTAACTTAGAATTGCCCTGAAATCCCAATGATTCATGCGCATTTGGATGCCATGGCTACAAACGAAAGCATCCTCATGGTTGAACTCCCAACCGCACCAATAGTCATAAACAAGGCATTGAGAACAAACCATGCTTGCACCCTTTGTAGTTTGTATGGACATTACTCTCACCATTGCCAAGACTTGCTCAAATTTTGAATGGCTCTAGCTGACCTCCTTCAACATTCTCTTGAGTCTGAGATCACCTTGATCGAAGAAGTACACCCCCCACTGCCTTCTTCAGACACCATGTCCATCTGCATGATGTCCAGTTCAACCGACCATAACATCTCCACCTCCAACGACAGTCCATCAGACCTGTCTCTTTGTTGCTTTTGCAATGATGAGGAGATACTTAAAGCCCTAATCGCCTCGAAATATCCATGGGACAACATACACCACCATTCGTTCTTCCTCCCTGAATAACGGGTGTCGCAGTCCAACCAGTTTTCCATGGAAACCAAGGATTTCATTCATGGGAAAGTCGACTGGTTCAAAAACCCCATTTCGGCACCAGACGCCTTCGAAGAAGGGAACATGGCCAACATCTCTCCCACTCTCAAAATCAACATCTCAACCAATCCTGATATTGTTGAGGAAATCATGCTGGGGGCATCTTTCTCCTCAGAAGAGGTTGCTGCCTACAAAGCTCTCTTCCAAGAATTCCGCGATATCTTCGCCTGGTCGTACACTAAAATTCCCTGGTTGGATCCACTGATCGTGGAGCACCACATCAACACTTGGCCCGATGTGGCCCCCATATGGCAAAAACAATGACCCATCCATCCTTCCAAAGTGGCCGTGGTTAAAGCCAAGATAGAGAATTTGTGCACAGCCGGCATCATCTACCCCATTGTCTATACCACTTGTGTTTCTAATCTTGTTCCCGTGAATAAAAAATAGGGTACCATTTTCATTTGCATAGACTTCCATGACCTCAATGGGGCATGTCTGAAAGACAACTTCCCAATACCCTTCGTCGATCAGATCATCGATGCATGCGCCGGACATGAGGCCTTTTCCTTCATGGACGAATTTTATGGCTATAGCCAAATCCAAATCCAGAAAGAAGACCATTATAAGATGACATTCACAACCCCATGGGGCACATTCACATATTGAGTCATGCCCTTTGGCCTGAAAAATGCTAGAGCCACCTTCAAGCACACTATGACACACTGTTTCTGCGACCTCAGCCACGTCATGTTGGTTTGTTTGGACAACCTCATTACACGGTCGCAGAAGCAAACACAACACATAGACGACCTGCGACAAGTCTTCCTACAATGTTGCAAGTATGGAATCTACTTGAACCCTTTCAAGTGTGTTTTCTGTGTCCCAATGGGATGTCTATAAGGATTCAACATGTCACACAAAGGAATGACCACTGATCCCTGGAAAGTCCAAATGACTTTCTCTCTAATGTCACCCCTTTGAGTGACGACAGTATAACTTGTAGTATAGTCTTTCTCCTTCTTTTTTTTACACATTTTTCAAAAGTGAGTCTTATGTATCATTTCCCCTCATTTCTCCAGATGGATTACACCTCAAACTGGTATATGGGATTCGCTGATGGAGCAAGCAGATGGTCTCCAAACTTCGCCTTGGTTGCATGGGTCATCTACTCCCCATCGCATGAGTTGATCCATATTGATGAAATATGCATGGGCACTACGACCAAAAACCAGGCTGAATATGATGGTGTCAATGGCCTCTTGGCTGCCCCTATAGAAAGGAGATATCCATGGACCCCACCCTTATATAGCCCCCATTTGACCTAATTTCTTCTGATCGGCATAACAACACCATACAAAGTCCTTTTGAGACACCGTTCGTGCCACTGGTTTCAGAATTCTGTGCTCCATATTTATATGAGACCATCATATCATGTTTAAGAAATAAATTTTGGGACCATTTCCCACAAGTCACCTCAATTTAGGAGCCACAACATGGCGATGCAAGTGCCTAAGGACCTATACTTTGATCACTATTGCCTCCCGCTATTCATGTGGGTTTTTGGGCCACCGCCTGTTAAGGGTTACCATTTTTCTTCTTGTTTTTTATTTTAACACATAATTGTCTACTTCATCCACCGCACCTTATGTGGATCTCTGGACCATTGTCCACAAAACGATTTATTTTTCTTGCATGTATTTGGCATATAAGTGCCCCAGACTTGCACTCACATCACATGTAGTCAAGTCTGTCCATCACAACTCACACATAGCTCTCCTGACCTCTGTTCGAGAGCCACCTCAGTTTGTGTGCCTCTATCACACTGACTCACGAGCCTCTGCCACGATCTATCCCACGCATGTATTGGTATGTTTGAGAGCCTTCTGCTTTGTCCATATTGCGTGGATGACTTTTGGACCACTGTCCACCATCCCGACATGGGGCACCGCCTGTGCCACCACAATCGGTTGACTGCACTGGGGTTTTGTTTAAGCTCTTTTCTGACTCCTAAAAACAATGAAAATATAGCCGAGCATAGCTGCTTCCTTTCCCACTCGTTAAAGGATAGGAAGGGGCATCTACATCGTCCTGTTTACCTCCTTTTGTGGACTATGTAGACTATCAAATGAAAAGGACCACCTTGGCATATTCAAGCCAAGATCATTCCCCTTTGCATACTTTTATGCTTTCTTGGGCAGAGGGGCTGCACTTTATGAAAAAGCTCACCATGGGTTGTCGTTAAGCTCTTTTCCATCCTTCTCATCAATAAAAGATTGCCGAGCAAACTTGGATTCATTCATGCTCATAAAATTATCTGAATGACCATCCAGTTAGTATAGGTTTAACCTTTTCTGGTCTGATTGGACTAACAATGGTAAAGAAGTCTCTCATCCTCTAAAGGATGGGCGAGCTCTCCTATGTATACTTTTATCCCTTTTCAGGCATAGGAGACTACCAACGAAAAAGAGCCCCCATTGGAGTATTCTTCATGCTTTCAGACTCTCTAAAATTGAAAGCACTATCGAGCATTTACTTTATTGGGCTCGCCAAAAATCCATGAGATCGTACCATAATGGTGTCCCTAGACACCACCCCACAGAAAATAGTTTGGCAGCATTCCCCCTTTGGGTCGCCTTTGTTCAGAGTACTTTGAAATGTGTCTTCCTTGGATCCTATAAATATAAAAAGTGTCCACCTCCTCCAAGTATTTCCCATATGTAGTAACATTCCTGGTATTACAGCCATGATCCCACTCCCATGAGTCAGTTTCATTTGCTGCCTGGTCCAACCTGCCTTCATACTCTGAACAAAGGAAGTTCGAGTCTACCACACTCCCCCTGCCCCTGTTCAATTCTTTCCCTCCCCCTCCCCCCCCACATTTAGTGGGTTAGTCCACAGATTGTCTCACACCTTTCAGTTATTTCCCTCGTGCTTCTAGTCAAGGAAACATCATTGCCTTGACTAGGGGTAGGTCTCCCTCTGTCGAAAACAACACACATATTCCAGAGGATAGACCCAGAGGTCCTTGTACCTTGGTTTCAATAACATCATTGATGAGTTCCTTGGACCACTTGAGAGGATTCCTTAGTGCCTCTTGGGATGGTTGTTTCTCACGTGCTCGACTTCAACTACATCATCGCACCATTGATATTCATACAAGGTTTGGTCCCTGCAGTATTTGGTCGAAGACCCTAGATGTCACCTGACTCTAGCACATTGATGAGTTTATTCAAGGGACCTAAATAGGTTACGTCCCTTGTGATTTCCGGGTTACGTTGGAGACAATGTTCAGAAGCCCCAGCAGTGCTTCTATATAGATTTATGATTGATGCAGCATACTTGTACCACAGAGACTCTAATTCTCAGTCAGTGAGTCCATACAGCTATGCATCGTCCCAGATCCAGTAGGTCGTCAGTTATGAAGATATAACATTCTATGAGAATGCCATGGGTCCAATGTACCAGATCAGTATTGTATTTAGCCTCACATTGAGGCAACCATTATTGTATCATCGATTGTATATGATTGGCTCTTGTATTTTAAAGAATTGATCAAATTATTCTTTTGACATTTTCATGAGCATGGGGATGCCCACCTCGTCCATATACATGTCACACATTATTTGTATCTCACCCATTGATGGGAACCATATTAATACAAAAACAAAAAGCCACTAGCCCAGCCTCAGAAGCACCACCTCTATGCAGCAAATCCTATGATGTCCGTCGGCCATACGATGAGCTCCTTCCCTCACACATTAGGGGGCAATCTGTTAACCCAAAAAATCCCTCACTCAGCTCTACATGGCTTACACCACCCAAGGACACCCATACATGACTTTCGTAACACCCCATTAGACCCCCACACCCTCAAAAAGGCTTAAAAATGAGTAAAAGGGCTTAAAAAACCCAAAAAGGAGCCTAAATAACTCTCCTAGGGGCTAAATCCTCCAAAAAGGGGCTAAAACCCCTCAAAGGAGCCTAAAACCCTAAAATAAGCTAAAGTTAGGGCAGAAGGGGCTAAGGCCTTGACCAAGGGCTTTAAACCCTAAAAGTCCCCAAAAAAGCTATAAAAGGAGGGTGGGGGGTCACTCTCAAAGAACTCCTCTCTTGCATATTGTTATGCTACCCGTGGATGCCTTGAGACCTCTTTGCCTCTCAAGCCATCCACATCCCCTTCTCTTCCACTCATCTTCCCCATTGAGCCATAGCTCCTCCATTTCTAAGTGAGATAGGGAGGTGGTTCTTCCAGCTAGGGCATGGTGGCCCATTTCACCAAAGAAGAGGTATAATCTAGTTTTGTTTATGTGTTTGCTTTGTTAGTTTAGATGTTTTCTGACCATTGTTTGTTTGCAGGTTTGATCTCTAACATGTTTTGCAGGTTTATTGTAGCTTAATAGTTGTTTGCAGGTAGCTAAGGCAAAGCCCTAACCTTGTTTGTAGAGGGGCTCATGCCCATTTTCTTTCTATCATTTAATTTCCTTTCTGATTTATTTTTCTTGCATCTCCGCACAGGAACTTATCCTTCCGTCCTATAGATGGAAGGTAGCCATTCCTTCCCTGTAGTAAGGGAGAAATCCCTGCTACAGATCCATCCCTTTTTCATGTTGGTTGTAGGCCTAGCCTCCATGTAGGTATTTTCCAGCGCTTATATATGGCCCTAAGTCAGAATGGCCCACTTATCACTTATATCTGACCATGACATGAACACATCCAACACCATGTTAGAAATACACGCCCATCACTCACATCTGACCATGTGGGAACACATCCCACAACCCTGTCAGAAAGTCCCAACACTCACATCCAATCATGGGAGGAACACATCCATGAACCATACTAGAAAGGCTCAGCACTCACATCTAACCATGGGAGGAACACATCCAAGAACCATATCGGAAAGGATCAGCACTTATATCTGACCATGGGAGGAGCACATCCAAGAACCATATCAGAAGGGCTCATCACTTATATCTGACCATGGGAGGAACCAATCCTCTCACCATGATAGAATGGCTCAGCCCTTACATTTGACCATGGAAGGAACCAATCCTCTCACAATGTTAGAATGGCTCATGGACTCATCACTTCCCCTTGGAGGGAACCTTGATCTGGAGAACACCAAGCTTCTCCCTGAAGTACTCAAACTTCACTCTGGCTAATGGATTCATCAACACATCAGCTATCTATTAATCTGTCGCAACATAATGGAGCTTCACTGCTCCTCTCTTAACCATATCCCTGATATAGTGATATTTGATCTCGATATGCTTTGACTTGTCATGGAACACTGGGTTCTCTGAAAACTTCACACAACTCTAGTTGTCGCAGTATATACAAGTAGCATCCAACTGGAGATCAAATAAATAAGACAGTAGCTTCCTTAGCCATACTTCCTCACAACTAGCTCAACAAGATGCAACATACTCTGCTTCAGCTGTACTCAGTGCCACATAGGACTGTTTCCTGCTAAACCTAGAGATCACACCTGATCCCATACTGAAGTAACACCCTGAAGTGCTCTTCATATCAATGGCACTACCTTCCCAATCTGAATCAACATAACCTTCTAGTTTAATCTTTTAATTTGCCTCATACTTGAGCCCATAATCAACTGTACCCTTTAGGTACCTCAGAATATGCTTTGCAACAATCAAGTGAACATGTCTCGGATCTGTCAGGAACTGGCTCAAGGTGTTCACAGCAAAACAAATATCTGGTCTCATGTTTGTCAGGTACATCAAGGGCCCAACCATCTGATGATACATCGTAGCATCAACCGCTTCTGATGAAGTATCACTCAATAGCTTCAGGTTTGATGCCATAGGTGTGGTTATGGCCTTGCAGTCCATCATCCCGAACCTCTTCAGGATCTCTACTACATACTTCCCTTGTCCAAGGAAGATTCCATCCGCATTCTGCCACACCTCCATGCCTAGAAAATAGTGCATCATACCCAAGTCCTTCATTTCAAACTTGGTAGCAAGCTTTCTCTTCATATCAGCAATCAAACCATCCATACCTTTTACAAATAGATCATCTACATACAGTAGGAGTATCACTGGGTTACCTTCTTCAACCTTGTAGTAAAGGTTGGAATCTGCTTTACTTTTGGTAAAGCCCAAACTAGATAGAAAGCCATCAATTCTACCGTACCATGTCCTGGGTTGCTGTTTCAAATCATACAGGGATTTCTTCAATTTACGCACATGAGTCTCCCTGTCATGTGTCTCAAAACCGAGTGGCTGCTCCATATACACTTCCTCTTCTACTACACCATTCAAGAAGGAAGTCTTGACATCCATCTGGTGTATCTTCCATTTCATCACTACAACCAGAGCAAGTACTGATCTAATGGAAGTGTATCTTGCTATAGGTGCAAAATTTTCTTCATAATCTATTCCTTCTTTATGGGAGAAGCCACGAGCCACAAATATTGCTTTCTATTTTTCTATGTTGCCGCCTGCAGCATGCTTGATCTTATAGATCCATTTGGAAGTTACAATAGACTTCCCTTTTGGTCTTGGGACAACATCCCAAACATCATTCTTCATGATCGATTGATACTCTTCGATCATAGCATTCTTCCATTCTTTATTATCTGTCATTTCTTCATAGTTGGAAGGTTCTTTATCCATAACGTCACATAGTAGGGCTACATAACCGGAACAGGATCTGGTTCTTTTCCTTTCTCTGTGATTTTCTTCTGGATCCCCATATCTTTCTACACCTTGGATAAATTCTCATACTCAAGCAGGTTTCCTCTTGTGAGGATTCTTCTCCTGAGGTGGATCTACAGGTTCTTGAGGTTTTTCTAATTCTCAATCTTCTTCTTGAATTTCTTCGTTCATGGTTGTGTCATGAATTTTGGGTGCTTCTTTTTCTTCAGTATCTTTAGCAGGTCTTTTTCTGGATTTTTTGTAAGCTGAGTCTTCGTCAAATGTTACATCCCTGCTGATATCGATCTTCTTGAATCCTGGGAAGTATATTCTGTAAGCCTTCAAGCTTTTAGAGTATCCCACAAATATACCCTTCTTTCCTGAAGGATCTAACTTTGTCCTCCTTTCTTTTAGAATGTGTATGTACACTGGACAACCGAATATTCTTAGATGGCTAACTTCTGGTTTCTTGACGAAAAAGACTTCTTCAGGTGTTTTTTCTTGAGTACTCTGTGTGGAGTACGGTTCTGTACATACACCGATGTTCTGGCAGCTTCTGCCCATAGATGCATGGGAAGATCTTGATCATGAAGCATAGCCCTTGCAGCTTCCATGATCGTTCTATTCTTCCTTTATGTAACCCCATTCTGTTGTGGATTATATGGAGGAGTTAACTCCCTCTTAATCCCTGAATCTTTGCATAATTCTTTGAATTCATTTGATCTGAATTCTCCACCATTATCTGATCGAAAGGTTTTGATATTATTTTCTGTGTGGTATTTGATCAAGGCTTTGAATTCCTTGAACTTGCTAAATACCTCATCTTTGTTCTTCATGAATTATATCCATGTCTTCCTAGAAAAATAATCAATAAAAGAAACGTAGTATACATACTCGCTTAATGAACTTGATGACATTGGATTGCATATATCGGAGTGAATTATTTCCAAGATTCCTTTTGCCTTGCTCTCGCTACTTCGAAATGTCTTCTTTGTGTTCTTTCCTTTCGCACATCCTTTGCAGACTCCATCATGTTTTTCCTGAATTTATGGAAGACCTTCAACATCTTTGCTTGCAAGTGGTAGTGCTATGTAGTGCACATGTGCAAGCCTTCTATGCCAAAGTTCATTTGGATCTACTGTGCTATGGACCAAGGCTTGTTCTGGATGGCCCTTCAATTTGTATAGACCTCACTCTTGTTCCCCAATCACTACTGCATCATTAATAGTCTTTCCCTTTGGCCACATGATAATTTGGCCATCTACAAATGCAACCCTCATGCCTTATGCATCTAGAGGAGGATCTTCTTTAGTCTTGGTACAAACAATACATCTTTCATCTTCATAGAATTTCTAGAGTCTAGCTTATAGGAGGATTCCCCACTACCTTTTATTGGATACTGGTAGTCATCCCCAAGTTTCACCTTATGAGGTGACTCATGTTCAGATAGTTTCACAAAGGATTCTCTGAATCCCATCATATGTTTGGAAGCACCACTATCTATAAGTCAATCACTGCTTCCATGTGTGATAGTTCCCATGAGGGCATAAATCAAGACATATTCTTCATCACTTGAAGAATCATCACTTTCTTGCTTGATTCTCTTTGTGGGAGGTTCATCATCTTCCATAGCATGAGCATGATGTCTTCTCTTGTTTCCCTTATTCTTATGAGAGTTAATCTTGTTTCTAGGACAGTATTTGGAAAAGTGTCCTCTTTCATCACATGTATAGCATCTGAATTTAGATAAATCTTTTCTAGTGTTATCTTTCTGGTGGAAGTTCTTACCTCTGGAGTGATGAGAGCTTCTTCTGCTTTTATTGGAGTGTATTGTGAGAGATTGATCTTCACTTCCCATCTTTTCTTCTCGAGCTGCTATCTGAGCTTCTTCTTGAGAGCATTCTTCGCATAGTCTGCTGAACTTGACTAGCTTCTTTTTGGCACAGATCCCTTGAATGAAAGAGTCCCATGTCCTAGGGAGACCATTCAAGGTGGTCATCACAATCTCTACATTCTACACTTCTTCATCCACTGCTTCAAGTTGTTCTTTGATCTACGAGACTCTTGTAAATTAAGACTGGATGGTTTCTGCATTCTGGATCTTTACATTCTTCAATTGGTTTCTCACAGTCATCTTCTGATTTATGTTCTTCCCTTCAAACAGTTTGGTCAGGGCATCAAACATAGCTTTAGGTGTCTTTAGGGAGGACACCTATGGTATGAGGTGATCGTTGATTGAATCAGCAATAATCCTCTTATCCATGGCCAATTTATTCTTGTGTAAGGCCTTATCCTCATCTCCCTCTGGAACTGGAACCTCCTCATTGATATAGGAGTCCAACTCATTTTCTTCCAGGACCAGGGAGATCCTATACTTCCAGGCTCGAAAGTTATCAGCTCCCTCAAGATTTTCATCAAGCTTGGTATGATGATACATCTTAACTGAGAATGTCAAATGGAAATACAAAAGATTTATATCTTACCAGGTTAAGATGTCGGATCTGGATCTGGCACTGAAATTCTGTAGAGCTGGTTCAGGAGCAGATTAGGGTTTGACTTTCCTGAAGTTTTGTCCAACCAAAAGCTTTGATCTTGATCTCTAAACTTCAATTTTGAGGAGGAGATCAATCCAGGCCTAGGCTCACTCAAAAATTCCACTTCTGTGGAAAGCCCTAATTTTCGGCAGTAGTGTCGGGTCAAAAATTGAAAATGCACAGAATCAGATTCTGCGTTGACAGAAAGATGCACCCTGGAGATGAGAGTCAGCCCAACCTTCTTTTGCTGAAAATTTGTGGAGAGAGATCCAAAAAGTAGGAAGCCCTAGTTTCCGCAGCTGCACAGTGTATTCTTCTTAGGTTAGCTTTGATACCATGTTAGATTTTTATCATTTAAGCTAGCATTAGGTTAGGATCCTTATCTAAGAGAATAACAAGAACAACAATAAAACATAAGAGACAATGAACACAATGTTTTTCCTTGGGGAAACCATAAAGGAGAAAACCTTGCAACTTCCTCAGAGATAGAATCAACACCAAAAGCAAAACCCCAAAAACAGTAAGATGATCTCCCGATAGTAGTAGTCTCTCTCTCTCTTGTCCGAGCAACTTCTTCTCTCTCAATTATGTGCTACAACTAAGTGTGAGTGAATGTTTGATAAATAGAGAGGCTCACTCTCTATTTATACTAATTCTCGACTTGGCAATAACTCACTAGGGCCGAATTCTTTAGGAGAGTCTAATAACCCTAGGGCCCCACAACTGCAGGGACTTTAACCCTTGATCAATAGGAGGGTTACCCACAATGACTTGACATGACTTGTTTACATTATTGAATCTATTGATAGGCACATCAGGGCAGAACATGACTCCAATACATTACAAACAATTCCCAGAATAAACATCGGGGTACAATACATAAGATATACATGTGAATACATTCCGAAGTGACAAATACATCAATGATGAGTTGAATTTAATGGACCAAAATTATTGGGAGGAAGGAATTAGGGAAAACTCCATCAATTCAACATGAGCATCAAATACAAATTTATGAAATCACCAAAATTTTTATTAAGGACCCCACCACCCATGGTTTTTAAGTGAGGTCTTGACTTTACTATGCGAGGAATTCTTTTTTTCATTGTAGAGCATTTATTTTTTCTTATAGTTTTTTTTTTTCGTTTTAAATATTTTTATAATTTTTTTCTTCTACTTTATCAATAGTTAAAAAATAAACTAGGATGAGGAAGAAGAATCATAGGGAATAATTCCCTTCTTATCACCTCCAATTCAACTTGTTCCATAAGATATTTGACAAATTCCTCCTTGGATTTAGGCTTCTAATATAGTTTAAGTCTATGCCCATGGACTAGAAAGGACTCCTTTACATCATAAATTATTATAATACCGACTAATCCATTATCATAAGCAAATTCAAATTCATAAGGACCAATCCAACATATATTGAATTTCCCCTTGAAATTTTTAAACTTTCAATCAAAAGGAGTGCCCAGTATGCTACCCTAAACTGCTTATTTTTTTAAAAACCAAGCATGACATATTTCCCTCTACTACTAGATTATATTAGTATGTTGGAAGGATTATTTATGCATTTCATCCACCTCATTCAACTGTACAACTCCATAACTTTTTTCTTTAGTCAAATCCATGTCTAATTCTGTTGCCATCTTGAAAGTTTTGATTTGAAATTCTATTGGAAGAAGGGCCTATTTTCCATAAAATAGCTCATATGGAGAGAATTTAGTAGTAATCCTCCATGTTAATTTGTATTCCCATAAGGCATATGGAATCCTCTCTAACCAATCCTTTTTGTGCATGTGGACCATATTTTTCAAAATTGTCTCCAAAACCTTATTTGTTGACTCCACTTTCCCATTGGATTGTGGCTGATATGGAGTGGATTTCTTGGTAAAAAAATATCTCTAGATACTCCAAAGTGAACAAAAAATTTGCCAATAAATAAATATACGACGACCTTCTTTTTTACTATAGGTAAGGATATTTCCTCCACCCACTTAGTAACATAGTCCGTGAAAACCAAAATATACTTTTTACCTTTGGATAAGGGGTTGATAGGTCCTATAAAGTCTTGGGCCCATTTTTAAAAGGGCCCTATAGAAACATGGGGTTGGAGTGGCATCTCATCCACTGAATTTGGTTGAGCCATCCTTTGGCATCTATCACATTCCCAAACATATTTATTTGTATTTTGGAAGAGAGTGGGCCAATAATAACCCAAATGAAGGATTTTGTAAGTTGTTCTTTTATGCAAAATCCCCCCCACAAGGCTCATCATGGCATGCCTTTAGGATGTTGAGCATTTAATATTCTCTCACACATGTGAATAATTGAGTCAGGACTTGTGTAAAATATATTTCCCTTGATGTAGGAATATGGAGCACTCATCCTACCATCCCTTTTATTTTACTTAAGTGAAAAGTGGGGTGGTAATTTTCCTGTAGCAATATTGTTGGCTATGTCTACTAATCATGGCAAGTAAATAGATATATCAAACAAATTTTCGTATGAAAAAATATCATCACTGGAGTATTCTCATCTTCGCTATTAAGTATATAAAGGAAGTAAGATACAAAATTTTCCCTTGTCGGCATGTCCAAAATTGTGTTGTTGAACTCTTGTAGCAACAACAACCACCTAGTAATCATACCATTTATGATTGGATTTTTCATGAGATAGCTGATGGTAGGGTGGTTGGTATGGATAAAATATTCATACATTGTGATGTAATGTATAAACTTGTTTATTGCATACACTATTGTAAGGAACTATTTCTCAGTTATAGTGTAATTCAAATCAGCGGGAAGTAGATTCTTTCTTATGAAATAAATAACATGAGTTAACATATTTTTCTTTTGGCCTAGAATTACTCCTATGGTTGAATCCGATGAGTCAATGGAGATATGGAAATAAATAATCCAATTTGGACCTCTCAATACTAGGGATAAGGAAATATTTTACTTAAGTACATCAAAGGCATGTTGACATTCATTGTTCCAATATAAATTGTCTTTTTTTGCTATCAATTTGTGTTAGGATTAATTAATCCTCCCTTTTAGTGAATTGAATTGTTTTGCAGTGTTTATGTAGGTACATTCAAATATTTATTGAAGAATTGTTGATCAATATAACTATGAAATGGAGAATTCAATAGCTCTTACTCCCAGAATCCTTACACCCTCAAATTACCTTGATTGGAGGGAAGATATGCAGATTGCCTTGCGCAACAAGGGTCTGTATAGGTTCACCATGGGAAGAGAAATCGAACCCCAATAGTATATTGAAAAATCAAAGTATTTGAATAAGATTGATGGATATTTTGGCTTCATGTGCATCCACATCTATAGGGATATGTTGTTCAATATTGATGGGATCAAGATTCTAAATGAAGTATGGGATAAGCTCGAATCCTTGTTTGGAAAACAAGATGAGATGAGGGGCCATATCCCGGAGAATGAGATGATGGCACTACATCCTAGTAAATTTGAAACAATACAATAGTTCTTCTTGAAAGTCAAATCCTTAGTCATGCAATGCAAGCAATGTGGGATTGAGAAGAAGGACGAGAAATTGGTGCTCTCAATTCTGAGAAAGCTATGGCTCAGAATTTTCAGTTTTTATATCTACTTTCCACTTCGGGAGACTGACAACTCCAAATTGGAGAATTAGATCCCTAGATGACTTCATAGAATCACTAATCTAGGAACAAGATAAGTTGATTCAAATGGGAGTTCTCAAATATTCCAAGAATCATGCTCTCTTAGCTGGAGACCCTAAGAATGCACACGCAAAAGGGAATCAAAGAAGGAAAGAGAAGAAGAATATTGATTCGAATCCCAAGGATAAGCATAATCCTTTAGATGGAGCCTCTAGTTCCATGAAATATAAACACAAAAAGTTGGAAAAAGGTAAATTCTCTTACTGCATAAGATTATTTCATCTAGAAAGTCTGTGTATGAAGAACTCCATCGACCATATGTCTAAACTTCTTGAACACAACAACATTTCCCTTCCTCAAGGTGCAAAGAAGTATGATGCTAGAAACCAGACTAATGAACATGATATGTGTCACTCTTTGAAAGAAGGCTTCACTCAGTCAAAGGCCTATCTCATTGATTCAGGAGCTTCCAACCACATGGTTGCCTCCAAATAATCCTTCACTTATTTGGATCTCTCTAGATGACCAAGCATACATATGGGAGATTATTCACAAATCCCAGTGACTGGGAAAGGTTCCATTCAAATTGAGCATGGAGAGTTCCAAAATGTGTTCTATGTTCCCTCCCTGGAAACAAAATTGTTGTCTGTGTACCAGATGTGTTGGCCCTAGGAAAAGTTAAGCAAAATTTAGCCAGAATTTTTTTGGAAAGATAAATATTCTGGTCGCAAGAAGAGTCTGTGACAAAAGAGAAGCTGCAAGGGAAGCAATTGCGACAGAAATACCGATGACGAGAGAAATCGTGATGGAAGGAACCACGATAGAAGAAGAGAAGAACAACTAAAAAGGATTGTTCTACTGATCATGGTTAAGGAGTCAGTTAGAATATAGCATGCTTTTTTTAGTAAACCATAATTATATTTTTGGGATGATAGTGCCTATTATAAGTTGTAATTGAATGTACAAAAATAGAAATGACATCCTGTTAGCTAATAGAAAAAATTTGGTTTATTAGTACGGGTAGAAGATTATAAATGGGAAAACCCAAGCTATGTGCAGGGTTTGACGTCGATTGATGTTAGTTGATGTTAGTAATTTGTTAGTTGGTTAATTGTTTATGTAGGTAGAGAATATAAGAGGAGAGTTGTTTATCTAGAGGATTGATCTAGGATGTGTGCAGATTGACAGGGGAGTGAAGGATAAAAGAAATACATTGTCCCAAAACCTGAGAGCATGATAAGAGAGAAGTCTGTATGAGTTGTAAAGAATACCTAGAGAAGAGTTTACAAGATGAGTGCATAGACAAAAGGTACTAACATATTTCTCATGCCAGATGAAGAGCACCTTTGTGTTTTTTCTGGATGGTTTTCCACATTAACTATTGTCTATGCGTGTCATTGATTAATGTGTTTATGTCAAATGCATGTATGGTGTGAATAAGTCGACCTGAATATGTCCCACTGTATCTTTTTATGAATAAACTCACATATGTATGTATCAGATTGTTTACTGAATGAATATGTAATAAGGTTGTTATGTTGAATACTACAATCTATGTTGACTGGTAAATAGTTTGCTATCTTGAATGAATAGACAACACCAATTATAATCCTCGCCTTCGGTCGAGTAATCTAATAAATTAATGCACAATTAGAGATCCCCACATAACTATAGAAACTTGGTTTTGGAAGTTCCCAATAAAATATCTCAAGTGAGACTACATATGTGTCATAGGTGCTACCTACGGGGTCCTCGTCTGTCGAGACGATATATTGGGATTTTGTTATCGACTAAGGATTTGAACCTAGGTTGACGAGAAAGAAGGAAAACAAATGGTTATGTTGCTGGGACCATGAATCATTTTGGCGGGGATATGTTGTGGCACTCGACTAAGTTGGAAATTCAAGATTGGGTGGATTTTAAGGCACTAGAGTTTGCACGGGAAGAAAGTGAAGGATCTTGGCTGAGCCCAACAGAGTGGTTGGAGTGATACCTATATAAATATATTCATGATATTTTCTTTAGCGAATTTCTTGTTTTTTTCATGAGTGGTTGTTAAGGCTAGCAACCCAACATAGAAAATTTCAAGAGGAATAACTGATAGAGTGGATCCATCAGTTGATTCAGTGGATGAAATTTTTTAACAACCCTATATCTAGAGCTGTTGATTTATGGGTTAGTAGTATTTTGGAAGGGAACATCACATAAATTGTAGTCGAGACCATAAAATTGTACGTTGAGACGGAAAGATAATTTTTCTAAGGACCTAGACGATGACACTTGACATCTTTAAATATTTGGATCAAGATGCTTGTATATGAGAAAGGGACCTTGAGAATGGAATCTAGCGAATAGAGGTTTGAGCATAAATACCTGGGATATGTCACAATAAAAGTGTGAGGAAAATGGAGAAAAATAAGTTGAGATGCTTCCTAGTGATGGCAAGGCTGAGCTATAAAGTGGGTGCCTGAGGAGTGGAAGAAGATTTCGGTCAGGAAAGAGAAGAAGGACTGTGACGAGAAGAGGGAGTTGCAGTATGAATGAAGGGGAGGAATACCCATTGGAATCACACTTTGATGAAGGTTCATGTGATGAGGAAGAGGAATAAAATCCTATATATGAGAGAGAAGAAGAAGAAGCTCCAGATCCAGAGAATGGATAGGACATATTCACGACCCTGCGTACATCTCTATAGGTAAGATCTAGAAAATCATCACCAACAAGACAAAACTTCAATACATTAGAACCAAGAGAAAATATAATGGTTGGGAATGATATAAAGTTGCCAATATTTAATGGAAATTGGGTAGAAGACCCTGAGCAATATTGGTTTCTATGCGAAGCCATGTGGACCATGCGATAGGTCCAAGACGAATCCAGTAAGAAGCCTCCAATGATCAAAACCCTTAGGGGTCATGCATTGGATTGGTGCATGAAATTCTCTATGGTGCCAATAGGAATCCCAAAATAAAATCCATGTAGGACTAATAGACGAGTTCATAAATCCCAAATCTATGTTGCAATGTATTATAGAGATAAAAGAAATTAAGCAATTACCTATAGAAACTATTTGGGACTTTGACCAAAGATTTAAGACGTTGATGGTCAAAGTAAGTTTCCATATGTTGTAAGTTAACCACAAGAATGATTTATTGTAGCATTGTTACCGCACATACAAATCCATTTGATGTAGCAAAAGATTGTATCCCAAATCGAGGCTCTGGAATTGGATATGATGTTGGAATCCTCACAGGTTGGAGAAATTGTAACGTCCCCTACCCTCAAACTAGTGAAGAGGATGCTACCATTCATTAAGCATCTGGGCATCTAGCCCCATGAACATATACACACATATAATGCTGAAGCAAAATGCTTAAAAACATAACACCTACTACGACGCATTAATCATTCATATACATAGCGGAAGCAAACAACATGCATTCATATACAATTTAGCATTCAACATGTACATTATCATTCATCAATGGTAAATATGATTGCAGACACATGTTAGGAAAGAATACTTATCTTAATAAGAACTTGTCCCGCAACCATCTACATCGCTGCAATGTTCCACCCAACTATAGGCCTGTGTGCTCCTTAATCTCTAAGCAACGGTGCCACCCCTGAGATGGGCATGATTCCCCAAGGAATAAGGAACTAACAAGCTTACACATAGACAATGATAACAACACCATAAGGGTACGTAGTTTAGCCAAGCCAACACAGTTGGGTTTATCAGGCGAACTTCAGATCAGCCAAGCCAACAAATTTGGGTTTATCAGGCCGTCCAGGAGCTGGGAACCGCTAAATGCTAAAATGGTGAGCTCATTAAAGATCTATGGACACCTACACCAGAACCATCCTGGCTTATTAGACACCCACACACACCCAACACAAGGAAATCAATCATTTCTCTGCAACGCAGTCCCTCAGACTCTGATCTCCCTTCCAGTGCTATTCAGGGGTGTGGTTAAGAAAGCCAGCCCACTATCTCTATCGATGTGGTTCCCAAACCACTAGGTTTATCAAGCACATCAGGCCCTCAATCACCACTCCAACATAGTCCAAGGACAAAACCACTGCGTGCATGCAGCAAACTAGCTATTAAAGCTTTAACAGGGGTAAAAAAACTTCCTGAATCATTCTTGGCCCTATCATGACCAAAAATATTCCACAACAACCTACAATAGCAAAAACACAAGGAAAAACACAGCCAAGCAATCATGGGCAACCAACAGCCTACAAACAATCACGAACCCATAGCACCTGATCCTTAATGCAATCGCTGGAGAACTTGCACAGGTAGAAAATGGGGAAGAAATAGACTCCCACTCTGTATGTGAGGGAAAAGATGCATCCCACAGTCATAGTTCAGTGATGAACACCCAAGACATTACTCTATCCGATCAGGAGTGGAAGACAGAAAAGGAACAATCTTTCTACGTGAACGGGAGGAAGAAAATCTCACCGACTAGCAATCCCAAAGAAAAGGGAGAAACAAATGAACCCCCAAACAATGGATCGTGGGTCCTTTTACCTCAACTCGTGTGAGGAAACTGAACCATCAACACTAGGAGAGTGCAGTCGTGGAGAGAATGGGGTCGTGGCGTAGTGGTTTTCCTTGCTAGCGTGAGGGTCAGCCTGGTGGAGTGTGCGTGTGGGTAAGGCATGGCAGTCCTGCCACACTCCACTGCCAACATTAACTGCCCCAACCAACAACAGAAAATTAAAGTGGTGGTTGGATGAGACAAGGGAAGGTGAATAGTCAAACAGGGTGGTGACACATGGCTTTTCCCCCGTAGGTTCAAGGTTTAACATTCCCCCCCCACCCCCCTTAACCTTAGGAAATCATGCCCCTTATCAATTTGGTTGCAGTGAACGTAGCTGGTTTTGTTTATTTAATTAAAATTCACATTTACATGATGCCACCATTGATATGTATGCCGCATGTCCTGATATACCATCTGTGACAGTTCCAATCCGAAACATAACATAACATAACCAAATCGATGGTGGGGCCTTGGCCTTTAGCTCTGTGCCATGATTATTTAAAATGTATATATATATATATATATCATGTATTTTTAATGCATTGGGGTCAAAACCAGGGTGTTACATTCCCCTCCCCCTTAAATAGCACTGTCCTCAGTGCTTTACAAAATTTGAACAAAATGCTACATTGGGATTGCCTCAGTGTTTCGCAGAATTGAACAAAAATGGATGTGCTACTCGCATGGAATCCTCTAGCTCCCATGTAGCCTCTTCAGGTCCATAGTGCTCCCATTGCACCTTTACCTGCCCTATGGCTCGGTTCCGGAGCATTGTGACCTTCCTATTGAGGATACAAATTAACTCGATTTGGAACTCTCCCTCGAGTTCCACCTGAATCAAATCCCAATTTATCACATGGTTAGGATCATGTACATATTTATTAAGTAAAGAAACATGAAAAACATTATGAGCTCTAGTACTAGCAGGAAATGCAAGTCTATATGCAATAGGCCCTATTCTTTCAAGCACTTCAAATGACCCACAATATCTAGGTGATAGCTTGGCACAACTTCCAAGCTTCAAGGAACTCTTCTTTGCTTTCACTCTGAGGTAAAAATGATCCCCAACACTGAACTCTCTGTTCATCCTATGCTTATTTGCATAGCTTTTCTGTCTGTCCTGTGCTGCTTTCAGATTCTTCATGATCTTCACAAATTCTTGCTCCATTTCCTTGAGCAATTCTGGTCCAAGCACAACTCTGTTCACTGGGTTATCCCAAGTCACTGGTGTCCTACACCTTATACCATACAAAGCCTCGTACAGACTCATCCCCAAGGATGCCTATTGTCCATTGTTGTAAGCAAACTCTACCAAGTGTAAGTAATCTTCCCACTTGGTTGGTTTGTCCATCACATACATGCGAAGCATATCTTTAAGCACCTAATTAACTCTTTCTATCCGCCCATTTTTTTGAGGATCGTATGCAGTGCTGAAGTTTAGCTTTGTACTCAAATCCGCAAACAATCCCTTCCAAAAATTGGAAGTGAACTTGACATCTCAGTCAGATACTATTGCCTTCGGCAGTCCATGCAATTTGAAAATATCCTTCATGAAGATCTTTGCAATGTCATCAGTATTTTGGGTAGACTTCACCGGTATAAAATGTGCTACCTTTGTCAACTTGTCTACTACAACCATGATAGAATCATGTTGTCTCCATGTCATCGGCAATCCTGTACTAAAATCCATGGAAATAACTTCCCATTTCCATTACAGAACTGGCAAAGGCTACAACAAACCTACGGGATGTTGATGCTCAACCTTTACCTATTGACATTTCATGCACCTTGAAATGTATTCAGCCATATCCTTTTTCATTACTGGCCAAAAGTACTCCTTTCTAGATGTAGCAATTGTCTTCTGATATCTTGGGTGACCAGAATATAGAGCTTGATGGATTTCATCCATAACAACTCTCCTCAAATCTGCTACATTGGGAATATAAATTCTGCCTTGATATGTAAGAAGTCCATCTTCTCCCAATTTATATCCCTCATACCTCTTCTCAAGACTTTGCTGCTGCACCTTGTCTTTTACATGCTCATACAATTCATCTCCAACAACATGATCAACAATCTGCTACCTCAAATTTGATTGGAAAATACTAAGAGATGCCACATGCATTTCTTGTACCTTCCTGCTGAGTGCATCAGCTACCTTGTTTTCTTTCTCCTTTATGTGCTTGATTTCAAAATCAAACTCACATAAAAATTCCAGCCATCTCGCTTGCCTAGCATTCAAAGTAGGCTGATCAAATAGGTACTTCAAACCACAATGGTCTGTCCTGAGCTCAAATATTCTACCCATCAAGTAATGCCTCCACATCTTGAGAGCATGTACTATGGCTACAAGCTCGAGATCATGAGTGGCATAGTTCTTCTCATGCTCCTTCATCTTTCTTGACTCATAACATATCACGTGGTTTTCTTGCATAAGGACTCCTCCCAGCCCTTGTCTGCATGCATCGGTACATACCACAAAATCTTTCTCTGGGTCTGCAACTTTCAATACTGGTGCACTGGTGAGAAGATTCTTCAACCGCTGGAAGCTTTCTTCACACTTTGAAGTCCATTCAAACTTTGTCCCCTTTTTTTGTAAAGAAGTTATAACATGTGCAACTCTGGAGAATCCCTCAATGAATCTCCTCTAGTATCCTACAAGTCCCATAAAATATCTTACATCCGTCACATTTATTGGAGTAGGCCAATTCATAATGGCTTCAATCTTCTTAGGGTCCACAGATATACTCTCTTCTGAGATAATGTGACCCAAATACTAAATTCTATCTCTGTAGAAGTCACACTTGCTCAGTTTTGCATACAGCTGATGCTCCCTGAGAAATTGCAATGTCAATCTCAAATGCTCTTCATGTTCTTCCTCATTCTTAGAATAAACAAGAATGTCATCAAGGAAAACAAGACCAAACTTGTCCAAATACTTGCTGAAGACGTTGTTCATAAGACACATAAATGTAGCCGGTGCATTGGTGAGACCAATTGGTACCACTACAAACTCATAATGCCCATACCTTGTCCTGAAGGCTGTCTTATGAATGTCTTCGTCCTTGATTCTCACTTGATGTTAACCAGACCTCAAGTCAATGTTGGAAAACACCTTTGCTCCCCTCATTTGATCAAAGAGGTCATCAATCCTAGGCAAAGGGTATTTATTCTTCACAGTAACCTTGTTCAACTACCTGTAGTCAATGCATAACCTGAGTGTACCATCCTTCTTCTTTACAAACAGAACCGGTGCTCCCCAAGGAGACACACTCGGTCGGATATACTTCTTTTCCAACAACTCTTGTAGTTGCATCTTCAACTCTAGAATCTCTGGTGTACTCATCATGTAGGGTGTCTTGGACACTGGTGCCACTCCTGGCACAAGTTCAATGGTAAAATCAAGGTCCCTCTTTGGAGGAAGCCCTAGAATCTCATCAGGAAATACATCCTTGAATTCCTTTAACACCTGATAGTCTTCCAACCTAGGAGTTTCATCTCCTGTTGGCTCCAAAATATGATCTCCATACAACTGGAAACCTTTCCTACAGAACTTCCTCAACTGCATTGCTGAAACTTGCCTTATTGAAATTACCATTGGAATGCCTTTCACAACTACTGGGTTTCCTTCTTTATCCATGCATTCAAAAGTCTTGTTATAACAGTCAAGCTTCACTCTGTGAGCCTCTAACCAATCCATTCCAATGAGAACATCATAGGAACCAAGCGGTAGAACCTTCAGATCCACACAAGTGATTAATCCATTCATAACCAATGGACATTTCTCCACTACTTCATTGACCTTTCTCTTAGTCCCAGTGGCTAGCTGAACTAACCAAGATTTCCTATGCTTTACCTTCTTAAAATCACAAATCTCCACTACTCTAGGAGTAATGTAGCTGTGAGTAGAACCAGGGTCAATCAAAATAGAAACAAATTGTTCAACAATCTTACCTACAAATTCAACCACAGTTGACTGGTGATTTGCTTGGCGGTCCTTCAGTGCTGCATAAATTCTAGGAACTTCCCTTGCTACTTGACCCACTGTTTCTGCTTCCTGAATGTTATAAGCTAGCCTTGCACTTTCATTCTCTAGTGGAAAATATCTGTGCAAGTGGGTTCCTTCACATTTCCAACATTTGAGTGGACCTTTATTATGTTGTGGCTCTTTAGGCTTTCCACTTGTCACTCCAAATGGATTATTCGCAGCTTGGGATGGCTGCTTCTGCTGATTCCTGAATCTAAAAGGTTTGAAACCTTTCCTTCTTTGGTCAAAATTCTCATTCTTCCTGTCCTTCCATGCCTTATGGTAATCAGGTTTACCTTTGCTTTGCCCATAGTAATACTTAGCCCCTTATGGCTTCTTCAAGAGTTCTTGGTTCATAAAACTCAATTCTATCTTTGTAGGCTTGAGGAAATCCACTTAGAAACCAATGGACCTTCACTTTTTAATCTCTGATGTACTGGACATACCTCAACAATTCCAAGAAGTTATTGTCATATTCATCCATGGTCTGCTATCCCAATCTCAGCTCATGGAACTCCTTGATATTGTCATCATAATACCTGTCGGAGAGGTATTTCTTCTTGAAATACTTCTTGAACTGCTTCCACTTCATTTTCCTTTCACCGATCCTCTTTACTTGCTTGAAGTGTTCCCACCAAATGGATGCTCTTCCATTTAGATTGAATATGGCAACTCTTTCCTTCATGTTTCCTGAATAATCCTACACTTGGAAGTACTTTTTTATCCCAAGAAGCCAAGCTTCAGCCTCTTGTCCAGTCTTTATCTCACCATCAAAGGTAGGAGGTTTAGCTTTCTTAAATTCATCCCGAGAGCAATCCCTATGGTGTCTTCTTCTTTTCCTTTTATGGGAAAATGAACTTGTATCTCCACTGGATTCTCCAGAGTCAGATGAACCACTGGAAGTTCTTCTCCTTCTCCTAGTGCTACTCTTACTACCTTCTGGTCTTGATGTACCATGTCCATAATCTATCTTTCTCTACAAGTCTATCAAACTCTGCAACATGGAAACATTCAACTGATGCTGCTCTTCTTGGGCTTTAATAAAGCTCCTCATGGTTGTTGCAACCTATGACGGTGTCTCTTGGAATCTCCTTCCATTAGACTCTATGTCATCATTTCCATTATGGACATTTTCTCCCATGGGATCTCCTGCATGCTCGTAAGAATCTCGAGCATCATACCCATCATGGGTTCTCATGACTGAACCACCTCTTTCTTTCCACACTATTCTTCTTAGACTACTGCTCTTGGAAGTGGTCTATAATTCTGCAAATGTGTTAGTAGCAAACTGTTAGATGCATATCATCAATATAAATCAAAACTACTTACCTTCCTCTTCTGGAAATTTATAAAAAAACAATTTTGCTAAAACATAAAATTTTCTCTCTCCCTTGTTCAGCCCTATAATCCATTGACAGTTTGCTGAAATCTATTGAAACGATTGGAATTTATTGAGAAAAATTCCACTTTGAAAAACCCAAAATTTCCTTCTCCTCATCGAATCTCTTCCCTACAAATTTTCCAGCGTTTCGGCGAGAAAATCGGCTAAACTTCCGATCTGCATCGATGATGTCAAGGACTGTTTATTGGGTCCTTTCTTCACTAACCTTCCGGCGTTTCAGCGGCTAGAACCCTTAGTTTTCTCCATGGTTTCAGGTTCGTAACTGTCTAATAGTCTGAAATTTATCGGCAAGGAAACCAACTAATCCGTTGCATCGGAGGTCAGGCATGCTGCGCGTCGGGCGGTTATTCCTCTCGGCTTCCGCAACGGCGGCCAATGATATTTCTACGTCTTCCATGGCTCACGACTTTGTCAGCGGTCAGAGCGACATCTCGCTATGGCATTAGACACTTAGTCCCCTAGATGTCCGCAATGGCGGTTCCACAAGCCCTAACTCTTCCAATCGCCGGATCTGTTGTTTCATCGGGCGGGTTGGTATCGACGAATTAAAGCTCAATACTTCCGTAGTGTCGGCACTCCCGAGCACTAAACGCCACCGTAGTTATGTATTAGAACCCGGAAGTACTATTCACTAAACACCTCGGCATTGGCGAGTGGAAATACTAATGCATCGGTGGGATAGTTCACTAACCAGCCTCAACGTCGAATGCTCGAACAACTAATTTTCGTCGATCGGTGCTCCGATCAGCTATCTTTCGCCGATTGCAGATGGTTTTCCACAAAACAAAATTTCAAAAATTTTCTTCTTCCTTCCATGTCAGTGATCCCATCCTCTAGTCATCGGCAATCCCAACCACTAACATTTTCCGAGGGTTGATGATCTCGTGCCTTAGAAATTTTTTGGAACTTTCCTCCTCTGTCTTCTACCGCATCGGCCATTGGATCAACTATATTCTACGGCATTGGCGGTCGTAAGGTTCTACCCATCGAAAGCATAGTTGTCTAGCCATCTGCAACGTCGACCCAAGATCATCTAACCTATTCTGATGTAATCGCTAAAATTTTTGCCACGTCGGCAACTTGATCCTCTAGCATCGGTGATGCAATCAACTAATCATCACCGATCGCCGGTGATTTTATGACTTAAGAAAAATTTCGCAAAACCTTCCGCCGTCGGGTGGGATTCAAACTAATACTTTCACCGTGTCAGAGGAACTTCGCACTTAGTTCTCTGATAGGCCGATGAGCAATGAATGCAATTCCTTCCACAATCTTCTTTCGATTGTCGTACATCGGGTGACCTTCAGACAATCTTTTCCTTTGCATCGGAAGAACTTCACACTAAGTTTTCCTATGAGCCGCAATTCTGGCACTTAGAAAATTTTTGTGAATTTTCTTGTCATCACCTATTTCTCCTAGTTTCTTCTGGGCAGTGAGCAACCTGCCTCTATTAACTGATATTTTCATGGCCCTTGAAGGTCCAATTGCTGCAACATAAGTTCTATCACTGCATATTCACAGCCCATTCAGGCCCATGCTGCAACCAAAGCTATGATACCACACTGTAACGTCCCCTACCCTCCGACCGACAAAGAGGACGCTACCATTCATCAAACACCCCGGCATCTAGCCCCATGAACATATACACACATATAATGCTGAAGCAAAATGCTTAAAAACATGAAACCTACTACTATGCATTAATCATTCATATACATAGCAGAAGCAAACAACATGCATTCATATACAATTCAGCATTCAATATGTACATCATGATTCATCAATGGTAAATATGATTGCAGACACAAGTTAGGCAAGAATACTTATCTTAATAAGAACTTGTCCCGCAACCAGCTACGTCACTGCAATGTTCCACCCAACCATAAGCCCGCGTGCTCCTTAATCTCTCAGCAATGCTACCACCCCCAAGCCTGGCATGATTCCCTAAGGAATAAGGAACTAGCAGGCTTACACATAGCCAAGGATAACAACACCACAAGGGTACAAAGTTCAGCCAAGCCAACATAGTTGGGTTTATTAGGCGAACTTCAGATCAACCAAGCCAACAAAGTTGGGTTTATTAGGCCATCTAGGAGCTGGGAAGGGATAAATGCTAAATTGGTGAGCTCATTAAAGAGCTACGGACACCTACACCATAACCAGCCTAGCTTCTAGGATACCCACACACACCCAACACAAGGAAATCAGTCCTTTCGCTGCAACGTAGTCCCTCAGACCTTGATCTCCCTTTCGGTTCTATTCAAGGATTGTGGAGAAGAAAGCCAACCCACTAGCTCTGTCGGTGTGTTTCCCAAACCACCAGGTTTATCAAGCACATCAGGCCCCCAATCACCACTCCAACGTAGTTCGAGGAAAAAACCACTACGTGCATGCAGCAAACCAGCTATTAAAGCTTTAACAAGGGTAAAACAACTTCCTGAATTGTTCTTGGCCCTATCGTGGCCAAAATGATTCCACAAAAACCTGCAGCAGCCAAAACACAAGGAAAAACACAGCCAAGCAATCATGGGCAACCAGCAGCCCACAAATAATCATGATCCCACAGCACCCGATCCTCAATGCAATCACTGGAGAACTTGCACAGGAAGAAAATGGGGAAGAAATAGAATCCCACTCTATACATGAGGGAAAAGATGCAGCCCACAGTCACAGTTCAGCGATGAACACCCAAGAGATTACCCTGTCCTATCAGGAGTGCAAGACAGAAAAGGAACAATCTTTCTGTGTGAACAAGAGGAAGAAAATCTCATCGACTAGCAATCCTAGAGAAAAGGGAGAAACAAACGAACCCCCAAACAATGGATCATGGGTCCTTTAACCTCAGCCCGCATGAGGAAATTGAACTGTCATCGTTGGGAGAGTGCAGTCGTGGAGAGAATGGGGTCATGGCGTAGTGGTTTTCCTTGCCAGCGTGAGGGTCAGCTTTGTGGAGTGTGCGTGTGGGAAAGGCATGGTAGTATTGCCTCACTCCACTGCCAGCATTAACTGCCCCAACCAACAGCAGAACATTAAAGTGGTGGTTGGATGAGACACGGGAAGGTGAGTAGTCAAACAGGGTGGTGACACATGACTTTTCCCCCATAGGTTCAAGGTTTAACATTGCCCCCCCCTTAACCTTAGGAAATCATGCCCCTTCTCAATTTGGTTGCAGTGAACATAGCTGGTTGGGTTTATTTAATTAAAATGCACATTTACATGATGCCACCATTAATATGTATGCCGCATGTCCCCATATACCATCGGTGACAGTTCCAATCCGAAANTATATATATATATATATATATCATGTATTTTTAATGCATCAGGGTCAAAACCAGTGTGTTACAGAAACTAGTGCAAGCATGATGCAAATATAGATGCAACTAGCCAACCTTACACTACAAATCCAAGAAATTAAGAAAGGGAAGGAGGTAGAAGAAGAACTTTGGTGTACCAGATGTAGAATAGAGGGACACCACAAAGAAAACTGCCCAACATATATGAATTATGTCGCATTGGGAGCGTTGAGCCTGATAAATACAGAAGGGATTCCTTGGTGTATAATATGCCAGACTAGAGGCCACCGATCGGAAGAGTGTTTGTACTTATAGAATATTGTAAGTGCACTAGCCAGTTTATACTGTAATTTTTGTCAATCAGCAGGCCATGATGAGAAATATTGCAGAGCATATCAAATGCCGCATGAGAAAACAATCGGTACTCATTCAATGAATAATGATGAACAAATGCAAGTTGAGTGAGCTCAGGATCGATATCTATAGGCTCAGTATCCTCAGGCCCAATATCCACTGAATAAGTACCTATAATAATAATACCATCAACCTAGTGGGGAAATTTTAGAGGATAAGGATAAGGAGGAGTATTTGGTCATAGAAGAGGTCAAATTATATGTTATAATTGTGGGAAACCTAGAGACTTTGTGAGGGACTACACAATTCCTACTACGACATGTTCGTACTGCAAATATTTTGATCACACTGACGAATAATGTCCTTAGTTGATTGCAAGATGGCATACCAATATTTTAGGAAACCAAAATCCACTACAGAATCCCAATCCGAACCCTAATCAGAATATCTAGAAGATCTCTACTGAACCAAGGGAACCACTTATTGTTGTTGTGGCAAGAGGAGGTGCCACAACCAGGGAATATCAAGAAGCACCATATGGACAACCGAAGGTGTGACCAATGACACAAAATAAAGCACCATTCAATGTCTAGAAATAAAAGGAAGTATTCTTGGACATGTGACAAAAATTCATACACAGAAATCAAGCGTTGACTTCTCGAATGCCAATATTGGAGATTCCTGAAAGATTCGACCATATGTTTTGAAAGAAACCAATGGGAAATGTTAGTAAATTAAAATAATTATTTAAAATTTGCTTAGTACTAATGAAATATATAGATGCTATCATAGAATTGACATCTCTAATAGAATAAAATCAAGAAGACGTGTGACTAGAAAGAAGGGTTAATCATGTGAGAAAAATATTGTAGACTGGTCGTGAAATAAGGATGACTGCACAAATATGAGATTATGATATGGACTATATGATTCTGGACTTGGGATATGATGTCAAAATTTTGACTAGACAAACATGGGGGAGTATGGGGAAACTGAGACTCATATGTCTCTTATCCAGCTCTGATTAGAGAACCAGTCAAAAGTTACACCTGATGACTGGCTGACTTATGTGCCTTTCAAGATAGAAGGACTTAAGACTTATGCTGACTTTGAAGTAATTGACATTGTGGATGATAAATCCCATATCCCGCACTTATAGGGATCTAATAGGGGATTGATAATAAGAATATTATCAATTTCAAGAAAATAATATTATCAATTGATTAGTTGGAAGGACAAAGATACATTGAGACAATGAATAGTGAAGGACAATGAGATTATCTGGACCATATTTATAACATTACTTCTACACAAGATGATTATGTGAATCCAATGGCCGACGGAAATCTCAGTTGGAGTAGAATTACTTCATGTACATTGGATTCTGGAGAAGCTTTAGAAAATTGGTAGAACTGATTGCGTGAAGTGTTGATGAGAAAATGCGCAGTAATTACACGGTATTTACGAAGGGTAGGTAGTGAGGTAAGTGATCTACCCACATATGAAGGTTTACCAAACTTGATGTATTTTCCAACAAAATTTGAAGAAAAATTCATAGAACATCAAGGCTTGTTCACCCTGGAATTTGTACTGAAAGCTACGTCCTCCAGATGGTGGGTTGCACATAAACAATATATCTTAGAACGGCCTCAATTCCAGAGGTTGATGGAGATACGATTTGGAGAGGAGATCAGCTATACTAGTAAGAAGTACACAGGATTGACTGATCCTGTCAAGCACATTGAATATTTTTGTGTGACATGGAAAGCATGTTTGCCACTGGAATGGGTCCATTAATTTATACATACTTTGGACATGATACCAAGGAACTGGTACACTTTGGTTGAGCTACGACATTGAACATTTGAATGGGATGAAATGGCTACTAGTTTCACACACACATTTTAGTTTTCTAATGATCATCCTTCAATTGATCCTACTTTGCAAGTGATCAAGATGAAGATATTTGAATATATCCCTGTATCAATGGAAAACTTTAATCAAAGTAGTGTGACAATCCAACATTGGATGGAGTGCTATAATGTGACAGTAGCGATGATGACGACCTACTCGACATAAACATCCCATATTCTGAAGGTATTTGCGCGGTGGAAGGATTTGGTATTTCTAATGACCAATTTTTTAACCTGTTGAAAGTCAAGAAAGTAAATATTGGATCTCTAGAGAATACAAAGTTCACCAATATTGGAGATTATTGGGATGATGAAACTGTCAAGAAGATCATCTAATTACTGCATGAGTTTCAGGATTTGTTCCCCACAAAATTTTTCAGAGATGAAGGGGATTTTCAAAGACCTTGAAGAGATGAAGATACCATTAAAACATTATGCAAATCTTGTGAAGCAACGACAATACCGGCTGAATCCATAGTATAAAAAAAAATTTAATATGGAGTTAGATCAAATGCTAGATGCGGGTACCATAGAACCAATTGAAGAATCCAAGTGGATTAGTCCGATATTGTGCATGATAAGAAGATTACTGTGAAGTAGGTATTTGCATCGACCTAAGAAATCTAAATGACGCTTGCTTACATGATCGGTTCCTGATTCTGTTTACGGATGAGGTATTAGAAAATGTTGGGGGTCAAGAATTTTATTCTTTCAATGATGGGTTCTCTGGCTACCATCAAGTCAAAATTGTAAAGGAAGGTCGACACATGAATACAACCTTTGCGATAGAGTGGGGGTGTTTCCAATACACAGTAATGCCCTTTTGACTTAAGAATTTTCCTGCTATCTTCTCCAGGGTAGTAGTGGCTACTTTCAAATACTTTATTCATAAATTTGTTGAGGTCTACTTCAATGATTGGACTATTTTTGGGCTCATAAAAGATCATTTTGGGAGTCTCAGAATGATGTTGTAACATTTTCGACAGTATCCTATTTCGATGAATATAAAGAAATGTATATTTTGTGCCCCATTTGGAATTTTTTTGGGCCATGTAGTTTGTCATGATGGAATCCTGGCTTACCCTGCTAAAATTGTGATTGGCATCGATCTACCACACCCTGTGATAGTAAAATATTTGATAACGACATTGGGACATATAGGGTATTATCGAAAATTTATAAAAGAATATGAAGAGGTGATTGCTCCGATGGAGAAGTTGTTGAAGAAATATTTTTAAGTTTAAATGGAGTGAGCACTGCCGAGTGAGTCTACACACTCTAAAGAAAAAGATGCTCATAGTTCCCATACAAGTTTTTTCAGACTTGAGAAATGAATTTCTCATACATGTCGATGTGTCATCTGTCACACTCGGTGCTGTACTTGCGCAACCCGATGAAGGGTTTATTGATCATCCTATTTCCTTTGCTAGCAGGAAATTATCAACAACATAGAAGAATTACACTACAATTGAAAGAGAAAGATTAGCCATGTTGTATGCAGTTAAAAAATTTGGACACTATATGTTCGGTGTACAGTTCAGCATGTTCACAGACCATTCAGGGTAGAAATACCAGATGAACAAGCTAGTGTTGGGGGGAAGATTTTTCAATTGCTTCTCCTTTTCCAGGAATTTTATTTTGAAGTTATTGTTAAGTCAGGTCGACTAAAATCAGAACCAAACCACCTTTCAAGGCTTGGAATTGGAGAAGAACCTATGAATATCAATGATAGTCTTCCTGATGCACAATTATATGTGATCACAGTGTTTGATGATCATTACAAAGATATCATAAAGTTATTGAGTATGAGATATTCACCATAAGGATTTAGTACTACATAGAATGTTTTTTTTTTGTGTTGCGAGCTGTAAAGCTTCAATTGATAGCTGGATAACTATATAAAATGGGACCGAATGAAATTCTTTGTCGCTCTATATTGGAACACGAGCGACCAATGATATTGAATGAAGTGCATGTTGGTGTACCAGGAGGCCATTATGCTGGAAAAGTTACAGTGTGCAAGATATTACAAGTAGGATTATGGTGGCCCACTTTGCATGCTAATGCTAGAGAATATTGTAGCAACTGCCATATCTGTCAAAGAACCAGAAATATGTCATGACGAGATGAAATGCTGCTAGTACCTTAGATAAATTTGCAGGAATTTGATGAATGAGAGGTCGATTTTGTCGGACATATTAATCCACCATGGAAGCGAACAGGTGCAAGATACATTATTACTGTGACGAAATACCTGACTAGATGGGTTGAAGCAACACCAATAAAGGATTGTACTGCTGCAATTGTTGCTAAATTTTTGTTCGACAATGTTGTGACTAGATTCAGATGCTTGAATATTTTGATAAGTGATCAGGGCACACACTTTGTTAATCAATTGATCAAAGAATTGACTGAATAATTCCATATCCAACACAGAAAGACGACACCATATCACCGGCAAGTGAACAGTGTTATTGAGGCATTCAATAAGATCCTCGAGAACACATGAACACAGATTTGCAACGTTCAAAGAGATGACTGGGAATAGAAAATTTCTATGTTACTGTGGGCATATCACACGACCTATAATAAGTTGTCAGGCTGAACTCCATTCCAACTAGTATATGGATAAGAAGTTGTTATGTTGACGGAATACATTGTACCCGACCTAAGGATTGTTGTAATTATTGAAATGACTAATGTTGGTGCTATTGAAGAAATATTGTTGTAGCATGTGCAGTTGGAAGAAGAAAATTTTGCCATAGGTTACGGGCCAAAATGTTGAGAAGGAATGAAAGAAAGTATGACATGAACGGCACATCAAGAATAAGCATTTTAAGGTCGGAGGACTTGTCCTCCTATATGACAATAAGTTTTTTAAGCTCCCTGGAAAGATGAAAACACATTGGATGGGGTCATATTTTGTCATTCAAATCACTAAGCGAGGCACAATGCAACTGTAGAAATCAGATGGAACACCTTTCAAAGGATTGGTGAATGGAAGTTTGCTAAAGCATTACCAGGATAGCTAAAACTTGGTCGACTGAAAAAAAAAGACATGTTAATTCTGTAACAAATATGGGTGCTTGGTCGCAATCTTCCTATGAGTCGCAATAAAAGAAAAAGTGTCGAATGACTATCTACCTACCGAATATAAAAAAATTATTGCAAAGACTCTTTGTTTGTCACAAAGGAAATAAAGGTGTCAACGACCGAATCCTGGTTGTAGGAAGTAAATTGTTGTCGCATGATGGAAATTGGTCGCAAAAAGATAGCTGGTCGTAGTTAAATTAAGAACATGGGAGATTTTGATGACTTACTTTTTGGTCATTTCCATCATTACTACATAATAACTACCACTGAAGTGATTGAGGAAGTGATGATTGAGTGGTAGTTTCCTTGTAATGATTTAGATGATTGCTCTATGTGATGAAAATACTTACCACCTTTCCAATTTATTGTGCGCTAATGTGAAGGAAAGATTTATTAAAAGGATGAATGCTTACCATCTTCACGCTGAATTTTTATTCCTTCTATTTGCATCCGATTGAGTAAGCCGAGGTAGTGTGTTTGCACCTGTAAGAGTCGAGGAGATGTTTCATAGATTTTGGTCATCTCTATATCTAGTATAATCATTGTTGTAGAAATAGGTGTCAAGACACCTTCACCTACGCCCATCATGGAAGAAACTCTTGCATTTGTTCCATTGATGACCATGGTTGCAAAGGAAGATGAACATATACCATTCATCCCTGAAGTGAGGTTAGGACCAGACCCCCCTAGCACGTCGAAGAGGAAATGATATGATAAATACAAGAAAGTAACACCACCACCACCGGAAGCCGACGAACCAATATCTACAAGCATGTTGCCATACTATGTCCCACCCAGAACAACCAATTCGCCTAAGATCAAAACCGAAAAAAATGAAAAGTATCCATTGGTAAAATTGACCGTTCCAGTAGGAGTTTGGATAAATACGAATAATGATAAGATCCTACAAATTCATCCTCAATATTACAAGAAGCTCATGATATATTTGGTGATTCCAATGAACCTTTGTTTTCATCGAAAGAAAAATTGGACAACAAAGGGCTTGGACATTGTCAATGGGATAAATTACGAAGGATTCAAAAGTCTGGAAGATAAGTTGGAGCTAAGTGTTGTGGTAGAGAAGTACATGACAATAAAGGATGATCAAATTCATGAACCNTATATATATATATATATATATATATATATATATATATATATATCCAGTTTTGAGTTACTCTAGAAGTAATCCTGTAAGCTTGGAGTAGTTACATTTTGCACCCCTCTAACTGAATCTGTCACTATGGGCACTGGAAAGATTGTTCCACTGATGAAGAACTACAGTCACATAAATTAAGAACCAAGAAGACACATATTGACTAGATCCAGATATTTTTTGACCTTCATTGATGACTATTCAAGGTATTATTGGGTATACTTTCTAAAGAAGAAGTCTCAGGTCTTTGAGACCTTCAAAATATTTAAATCCTTGGTTGAGAACACTCTTGAAAAGAAGATCAAAGAACTTAGATATGATAATGGAGGTGAGTATATCAAAGGAGAATTATAGTAGCTTTGTACATCACTAGGCATTCAAATGCAACACTCAGCCCATATACACCACAATAGAATGGTGTAGCTGAGAGGAAGAACAGATCCTTGAAAGAGATGGTTACATGCCTTTTAGAAGCAAGAAATATTCCTCCTTATCTGTGGGATGAGGCAGTCAATTGTGCTTCATATATCCAGATTAGAGTGCCTCACAAGTCATTTATTGGGGTTACTCCCTTCAAAGAATTGATGGGACACAAGACCAATGTCTCACATATGAGTGTTTTTGGGTCCAAGGCTTGGGCCATAATTCCTACTGAAAAGAGGAAATACTTCCAAGCCCATAGTAGGAAATGCATATTGTTGGGATATGCAAATAATGTTAAGGAATACAAACAGATGGAACTTGCCACCAAAAAGTGCTTCATAGATTCCACTGTGCAATTTGAATAAGCTCAGGTGCATGATCCACAACAAGCTAAAATAGAAGAAGGTGCAATTTCTCATCCATTTCCATTTGTAGATGATGATGTCTTGGCTAATGTTTCAGATTCAGAATACCAGGATCAAGATGATCATGAACTTGATATTGAGATTGAACCTCATAGAGATCTAGATCCAGATCCAACACCTGCTCCCAATCATAGGCCTAAATGGGCCCAATAGCTCATTCAAGCAGCTGGGAATATTGCTGGGGACCCAGATGAAAGAAGAAGAACAAGGTCCCAGTATCAGAATGAGCTTGTTGCATTCTCCTATTCAGATCCACTTCTCCCAAAGAGGTGTTTCATGATAATGGGTTCAGATCCCCAATTATTCAAAGAGGCTTGCCATGATCCAGATGGCAGGCAGCTATGGACGATGAATTTGGTTCGCTACAAGACAACAAAGCTTGGGATCTTGTCACTTTTCCTCATGGAAGGAATTTAGTTCAGTGCAAATGGATCTATAAGAACAATCTAGCAGTTGATGGAACCAATGTAATGTCCCAGTTTTGACCTCGCTACATTAGAAGT
Organism: Pseudotsuga menziesii; assembly: GCA_001517045.1. Classification (NCBI taxonomy): domain Eukaryota; kingdom Viridiplantae; phylum Streptophyta; class Pinopsida; order Pinales; family Pinaceae; genus Pseudotsuga; species Pseudotsuga menziesii. The sequence continues at coordinate 168,669 of LPNX010394557.1, read as the reverse complement.
ATATGATGTATAAATTGTAAATGATCATTGTGTGGAGCTAAAGGCCAAGGCCCCACCATTGATCGGTTACGTTATGTTTTGGATTTGAATTTGTCACCGATGGTATATCGGGGCATGCGACATATATTATGTTGGTCATCATGTAAATATGCATCTATAATTAATTAAATGAACCCGACCAGCTACGATCGTGGCAACTAAATCGAAAGGGGCATGATTTTCACAAGGATAAGGATGTGGGGAAAATTGTCAAACCTTGGCCAATGAGGGAAATTACCCATGTGTCTTCTCACTTTGTTTATTCCAACCTCTATCATTAAGAATTTCTACTGGTAGCTGGGGGAAGTTATGGCAGTTATTGTTTTGGGAGTGGGGTGGTAGGACTGTCAGTCCTAGCCTACATCCTTCATTCAATTCATCCTCATCATTCACGTGGACCTCCCATTCTCTCCATTATGCAGACCTCACGATTTGGCTGTTCACCTCCACAGTCTGTTCCTTCCTCACGTTGCTCATCCACATGCAAGGATTTCACTCTCCCCACGACTGTGCAAAAATTCTCATGCACTCCAATCTGCGTCCTCTCCATTGTCTGTTCAACCACGCACAGGCTGGGAGCTGTTCGTCCTCCTGCAGGAACCATTGTCTGCTCATTTTCCTCATGCACAGGAGTTTTCCGATTTTGCGCACAGCTGAAAGTCGGTAATTTTTCTCTTCCCCTGCGTGGTTTATGTGTGTGTTACCGGTGACTTTGTTGCCAAGGGCGAGTTGTTGTTTTCCCCTGTTGTGAGTGGTGCTCACTAAAAAACTTCGGGGTTGTAGTCTTCCCCATGTTGTGAATGTAATTGCTGTTACGTTTGGGAGCTGTTGTAAATTTGCGTGAGAGTCATTTTGGCCACAATAGGGCCAAGAATGACTTAGGAATTCGTTTTCCCTGTTTAAGCTGTGATAGCTAAATTAATTGCCGGAGTGCAATGGTTGGACTTCGGACTGTGTTGGGAGGAGCAGGGATGTTGGCTTAGATTTGCTTGATAAACCTGGTGGCTGGAAACCAAACAGACAGAGCTAGAGGGCTGGCCTTCTTCTCCATCACCCCTGAATAGCACTGGAAGGGAATGCAGGGCCTGAGGGACTGTGTAGCAGAGAAGGGACTGATTCCTTGTGTTGGGTGTGTTTGGGTGTCTTAGAGGTCAGGCTATTTCTAGTGTAGGTGTTCTTGGCTCTGTAATGAGCTCACCAGCTTAGCGATTTTCCTTCTCCAGCTCCTTAATGGCATGATAAACCCAACTGTGTTGGCTTGGATGTGTTTTGGTATATCCCTGGCTATGTGTAAGTCCCTTATTCCTTGGAGAATCATGCCCAACTCAGGGGTGGCAGCGCTACTGAGAGATTAACGAGCACGCTGGCCTATGGTTGGGTGGAACGTTGCAGTGACGTAGCTGGTTGTGGATCGATTTCATCATAAGATAAGTGATTTTATCCATTTTACTTCTGAAATCTTAATTTATGTTAATGAAATTGATGAACATGTTAAATGAATACATGCATGTATGAATGTTGTTGGTTTCCGCTGTGTATGAGGATTAAATTGCATCTGTGCATGATAAACAATCATGTGTGCATATTCTAGTTCAAATTTTGTTTAAGCATTCTGTTTTAGTAAATTTTATGCCTGTACATGTTCATGGGGCTCTTAGCCCGAGTGGTTTAAGCCACGGGTCGCGTCCTCTTCGCCGGTCGGAGGCATGGGGACGTGACAACCAAAATTAAGTACAAGGATTGGTTGGTGTAAAAGGGGTACTCACAAGTGCATAGGTTGGACTACAATGAGACATTTTCTCCTATTGCAAGAATGAAGTCTATAAGACTAGTTTTTTCCATTGTAGATTCAAATAGGTGGGAGGTACATCACATGGATTTTAAGAGTTCTTTCCTCCATGGTGACCTTGAAGAGGAGATATATATGAGACATCCCGATGGGTACATTGAAGATTCATCCTTAGTCTGTAAATTGAGGAAACATCTCTATGGGCTCAAGCAAGCCCCAAGGGCATGGCATGAAAAGATGGATGCCTTTCTTATGTAACATAAATTCGAGAGATGCAGATCTGACTGTGATGTCTACATGTAGTAGAAATAGGGCTCTTTATTGTTGATTGTTTTATATGTGGATGACTTTCTCATTAATAACAGCTTTGTTGCTGGATTGAGAAGCATCAAGTCAACTTTGAGTGAAGCATTCTCCATGATAGATCTAGGACTATTAAGGAAGTTCATTGGTATTGAAGTAAATCAAAAGGATTTGGAAATCATGATTACATGGTCTAGATACATTGGATATTTGCTTAAAATATTCCACATGGAATATTCTAAAGCAAAACCCTTCCCCTTCCTATTTGACATAAGATTGGAAGAAGGTGGTTCCACACCACTGGTTGACAATATGCTCTACTGACAACTTATTGGTATCCCATTGTACCTCACCCATTCAAGGAAATATTTATCTTATGCTGTGAGTGCTGCTGCTAGATACATGCATGAGCCACATGAGCTGCATTGGAAGGAAACCAAGCACATATTGCATTATGTGCAAGGTACGGGGGAGTTTGGGATCCACTATATGCTGGTGCACAACTAGATCTGATTGGTTTTACTGATTTAGACTGGGATGGTGATGGAACTGACATGAAATCTACATTAGGAGTTTTGTTCATGTTGGGATCTGGGCCAATATGTTGGTCAAGCAAGAAGCAAGCATCTCTTGCACTCTCTTCAGCAGAAGCAATGTATAGGTGGGCTGTGAATGCAACTATTCAATAAGTTTGGTTGCATGGGATTCTAATAGATTTTGGCATTCACACTTCTCCTTTAATAGACCTTTATTGTGACAATTAGAGTACCATCAAGATATCCAGTGATCCAGTTTAGAAGTAGCATAAAAAGCATATTGAAGTACACATGCATTACATTAAGGAACTAGTGCATAGTAAGGATATCACTCTTCATTACTACCCTACAGAAGAGAATATTGTGTATATACTCACCAATTCCTTCACCAAAAAGAGATTTGTCTATATCAGATCTATTCTTGGTGTAAAGGCTTGACTCATCTATTGTTCCTGATTTACCTACTTATTTTGAGGGGGATTTTTTCCCATGAGTTTTTCCCCATTTCCTTGTTTGTTAAGTAGTCATTTTTATTTCCTTTAGATTGTATGGGTGACCTTTATCCTAGTTTCCAGGACCCGGGTTGTCCAAATTTAGGATTAAGGAGGGGTTTTAGGACTAATTAATCCTCCCTTTTCCCAAATAGTCTATTTGTTCATTTTCCCTAGATTAATAGATCATCATCACTTCACTAGTGTATGGGGGACACACCAAGAAGACACCTACCACTTACTGCAACTCCATGTTGAGTTTAGGTGTCCCAAGGACCAATCCATATAATTTAGGAACCCACTTTGGGTTCCACCATCAATCTCCTTCAGTTGACTGATGTAGGTATTCATTTATGCTATTATGACCATCATTTAGTTCACTATCAGTAATCCTAGCACCCATTTGCATGATTTAAGGGAGTGTGGGCGCATTTGTTCTCCTACCCTCATCAATTAAATGATTGTAGAATTAATCAGTGATCTAGAGTTGCATTAGTGATCTCTAGTGGTGATTTTTCCCACACTGAGTTAGAAATGGATTCAGTTTGAGTTGGTGAATTTGAATCCTATCCAAAGCATTCGAATTATCTCTATTGTATGACTATTTTATTATAGATACATCAATAATAATTCATGTGATGATATTTTGACCATTTTTTCCCTCATGTATGTGTAATTTATACCATGAATATATTGATAAATTTTAATTGAATTGTTAATTATTCTACAACCTTATTTCCATATTGATTTGATTTCGGCCTTAAGATCCATGGTTAACCAAAATTAACAATTTGAATAGTGGCAAGGCTATCTTAGTGAAATTCCCTATAAATCATCGATAGTATCCTGCATGGACCATAAACTTTGGACCCATTTTTTATTGGTTGGGGGGTGGCATAGTGACAATCACTTCTATCTTTGAGGGATCTACTTGTATTCTTGCAACATACACATGATGACCCAATACAATTCCCTTGTTCAATATCATGAAATTTTTTTCATTGCTAAGTTCCAAATTTGTCTCTCTACACCTCTTTAGAAATTTCTTGAGATTAGTTAAAACCTTCAACAAAAGAATCACCAAATGTAGTAAAATAATCCATAATCACTTCCAATCAATCATGTAGTAGGTAAGAGAAAATACCAAGTATATCCTGCTAGAAAGTAGTTGGCACATTACATAAACCAAAAGGTAATACGTTGTAAGAATAAGTTCCCCATGGGCATGTAAAGGTAGTCTTCTCTTATACCTAAGGATCAATCTAGATTTGATTATAACCACTGAATACATATAGGACATAAAAGTATTTATTTCTTACTATTGTGTCTAGGACCTCATCTATAAAGGTAAGGGGAAAGTAATCTTTCAAGGTTTGCTTGTTCAGTTCCATATAATTGATTCATACTCACCATTTTCCATTCTTTTTAGGAATGATAACTAAATGAGACACCCACTGACTCTCGAAAATGGGGTAAATGAAACCTACATTTAGTAATTTTTTCAATTCTTCTTTTACTATTTCCATTAGTGCCTGTTGGAGGATCCTTGTCGGCTAGCCGACTAGGTCCTCTCGACCAACTGGTTAGTTGGTTGAGTCGTTTATCCAACCGACCAAGAAGTTAACAACATGTAACTGAATAACAAAGTATAATTTGTATAGGTAAGGTTGGTGAGCCAAAATGAAGTAGTAACCTTTTGTAATATTTTGTTATCTGTTAATAGAAGACTTGTTGCCATTGTCTCCATTATTCATGATTCTTCCAGTTTGATTTTATGTGAATGCCTTTTTCTATATGATTTTATGTGCTAAATGTTATTGGTACTTACATATAATCCCATATATTACATCATTGGTTCCATTTCTATTTGTACTATTTAGGATAAAATATGATTACATCCGCATAAATGGTCAGCAAGGAAGAACTTAGAGAGTGGTGGAACAAAAATATATTGAACTATATCCAAAATTATGTAAGAAGGATCAATTTAACATTAGCAAAATCTAGAGAAAAATGATTCACTGAGACACATGAAAAACTTGTTGAAGTTGGTCCCTATGAATTGAAGAAACTGATTGATCAAATTAATGAGCACAGTCAGCTCCACCAGTGAAAAGTTGTTGATGCATAATAATAACATGGGGGCTTCACTTGTTGACCAATATCCTATCACATTAGTTCATATTGTGGGTTTTAAAATTATCAAAATTCGAACCAATATATTGCAGGTATTGGGGGGATGATGGGTTTAAGGTGGGGGTGAGTAGGGTGGTTTATAAGGATTGAGGTATAAAAAGGGGTGGGGAGGAGGTTTTAAGTATTGGGAGGGGGTTTCAATAAAAATAGTTTGGGTCAATATCTCTCGAAATTAAGGGTATTCTTTAATATCCCATGATCGCATGTGCTATGTGAGAGGTTCACTAAGTGAAGTCCCCGTGAATAATAATAATGGGGGACGAACAAACATGTACGAGTGGTTTGATATGATATGTGATGAATATTATGAGGGAAAAGCTATTGAGGAAAGAATAGTACTCAACAAAATCCAGAAAATGTTTTAAAATGACATCCATGAATCATTCTTTGTTACCATAACAAATATGTCGTTTCCCTACAATACTCAGTTCGGCGATGGGGGGGGTCGTCGACCATATGAATATGAGTAGATAAGAGGTGAGGATAGATGACCAAAGAAATTTCCAATGGAGGATACTAAGAAGAACATTCCACCTTGACGAAACAAACCTGTATCCAGATTTAAATAAACAACAAATATTCACAAACTTGAAAGAGTAAACAGATTCACCAAATGGGAAGAGTTAAGAAACATTTATAGTTAACTACATGGGAAATTAACATGAAGAAATCAGGAGTAAGAGACAAGCTTCCAAAATACCCATCTGATTCGAGGGAAATTTGACCAGTTAACAAAGAGGTTGAAGACATGACACCAGTGAGTGGGCCTCATCCGATGGAGTTGACCCTGCAATCTTTGCACATTGAAATACCTGATGTTTCGACTCTCGTCAACATCGTTCCAATTATTACGATGAATGGACCTGGTATTATACAAATAATTGAGCGAGACATGGACCTTGGACATGGTGGAAACATTATATGTAGTTGGATAGATTCTTATGGACGTATGCTTGATTGACTGATGATTTCAATCCCGCTACAATGAAATTGGATCATTTTTACACCTGAACATGGAAGGAACTATTTTTATCTCTTCTACTTGGAACGTGTGGAGGTACCTCTTGCCAACATCATGTCGATTTGAATACCGGAGACATCATCAAGATGAAAAAAGGTCGTTCCTATAAGAAAGTTGATACTTGCACGAAAAACCCAAGAGTTCTTCCAGAAGAAAGGAGACCTAAAAAAAAAATTTAAGATAGCTCAAACGACATATTTCTTTGATATCCACAAAATATTTTATCTGCACACAAAAACCAAATGTCTGTACAATGTCAACATTGTTATACCAAAATGACGCGAAAGATGTCGAATGACCCAAGTCAACACAATTGAATGTATAAAAACTTGAAGAACCAAAAAAATTATAACACCGTCTATTAGAAACAGATCGTCAATCAGGACAATAAGAGAGTTCAAGAGAATAACAAAAAAAACAACTCACAAAACAATGGATATCAATGACATGGGGTTTACCGAGGTCATGGTTGCTATGAAAATCATGGGAAAATTCCTAATGGCTATGCTAAACCAAGATGTTTCAATTGATTTAGTGAAGAACATTTGATTATTGACTGCCCTTGGAAGGACGAGACATATCTCAAATTCTATACAAAATGTGAGGTAGGGGAGCATTCTCTTTAAGACTTCCCCACCATTCTTGACAAAATTATCAATAAAAATATTGTTAACCTCTTGTTTGGTGTGCCAAAGCATGAAGTCTTGAATAATAAGAATCTACAAATTAGTACAAGAAAAGGAACAAAAATCGGTCATGATAACTCCAAGTTAAAGAAGATCCAAAATAAAGATAAAAATTACCCCCAGCCTCATCAACAAAAAACAATTTTGAATAACGCTTCAAGAATCTTTGAAGAATTATCTAAATCTAAAGACGCACAAGCATCCTAAAATAAAACTTTGAATGAATTGCTTTAGTTGTTAACAAAAGAGGAAGTTGTTGCACAATAGATCAATCTATTGTATGTGATAAGAATGGGTATAAGCAATGAAAAGATTCCTAAAAGTTAATGGAGCCTTAATCAAAAAGAAAAAAAATGGATATTGATCCTCTCATAGACCTAGATGTCAACAGATATCGCATCTCATAGGTCGTTATTGACTTTGGGTTGCAAGCAAATATAATGACTAGAATTACATGGGAACGCCTTGGTCGACCATGAATATAAAAAACATGCATATATCTTGAGCTCGTTGACTAAGGACTGATTGAACTTATTAGATTTAGAAAGAATGCTAACACTAGAATTATGGGAATACAAAATCAAATATATTTGAAATAATTAATCCAAAGGGAGTGAAATCCTTCCCTGGATTGGTTTGTCAACCTTGGGGACAAAAAATGAAAGCATCTATCTCGTTGGAAAAAGACAGAATAAAATTCAAGGGATATGGAAATAAAGTTATTGTAACAATATACCCATCCCAAGAAAAACCATGTGAATAACCTGATGAAAATGAAGGAGATATAAGGAGACTGTACCAGATAATGGAAAATAATGAATACTTAATCGAATGAAATGAATACAAGGAACTTTATTTGGGGTCACCTATGTCCATTGGAAAAAATTATGACTCATAACCATATGATTTGCAGATAGAAAACTATGAGGCATATGCGAGGAATTGTTGGTCAGTAAAAGTTATCCCACAAAGAGCGACAAGAACATGCTTTACAATATATATCATACCAATTTTTTTTGAATGAAGAACAAGGTAATATCTGACTCTAGTACCTACTAATGATGGATCGACCGATCTTCCCCCCTTACGGTACAAAGAGAAAGAGTCACTAGTAATGCATGTAGAGGAAGTGTCCAAAAATGTCGGTGAACATGGGTGACTACAAATCTTGGTGGAAACCTTCATGGGGAAAACAACTAGATGGTGGCATACACATCAGTTACACATATAGACTTGAAAAAATGTATCTACATACTTTATTGAAATATTCAACAAAAATAAAATAACAACTCAATCCCAGATACTGAAGTTTGTATGAGGCTTAGACCCTAAGGAGCATATCGAGAAATGTCAAAAAGAGTGGAAAATAATCATATACAAAGATGAAAGGATAGTGCCCCACTTATTTCCCAGCACGTTGGATGATCTCCCAAGTAAGTGGTATAATATGGAGGAGGCATAAGGAGATACCTTTAGTTGGAAAACACTTAAATAATATACCATACCCAACTCTAGCGAACACAAAAATGATAGGTAACTGGGATCTTTAACAAAGGGGATGGATGAATCTAAGCTAAGAATATAAGAATAACACTCTTTAAGGTCATGCTAACATTCCAAACAAATTAAAACTTATAAAAAATTCAACCATTAAGGAATATTTCCCTTCCAATGCAACCTAGTTCCCCATTCTACATGCTATGTAATGTAATGACACAAGAATACATTTAGGACATAACCTCTTCACATGTTGAATAACTATCATTAAGCCTATGGGAATCCACTTGTAGAAATCTAATGCAACTAAATAAATTAGACTTGCATTCCTTCACGAAACTACATTTACGACTGTAACCATTCAACATTTTAACAATCTAAGGAGGAATATTTTAAAATCCTAAACATAGCAGATCATGTAGCAATAAATTCATATTTCCAAACCCATCTCATATTTTATCCAGTACATCCATGCATGGCCATATTGTATGCCCTAAATATAAGTCTATCTCATGAACATAATTCTACAAAAGACTAGCTTCTAACATCACATCAAAATTAGCATTACTATATTTCCTTAAAGAAAATTTATACATTAATGCATATCATATTTAACACATGAATTATTAGTCTATAAACCCATGTGGTACCAAATATAACACAGCCATATACAGAAATATGCACTGTCCAAATATCAGTCCCATAAATTTTCATAATCCATAAGTAGATAGCCTCCTAAAACATCCATTAAATCAACAGTCCATTCAACCTCAAATAACATATTTATAACACTACATTAGATCATATTTTCCTCATTAAATGACAGTCATAAATACCATGGATGATCTGATCTGGAAAATACATACATGGCCATATGGATGTCCTAAAATCATACCTCCTAATAATCATAAATTATGTAAACAAACTAGTTAATAAGCTCTATCCTAACACATCAACATACCTCTTCCGCGTAGAATTTTGAGCACTCTCCCAACCTGGTTTCCAAATCCATTTTAAACATTTTTTAATGCCCAAACCAGATTATCATTATGCTCCAAATTATATTATTTCTCATAAACACTATAGGAATGAAACACAAGAAGAATTTCTACAACTTTTATGAGCAACAATTAAAAACACATTCACACATAAATTTTCAGACTCAGGAATTTTGGTTCGATGACCTAGGAAAAATCCCAACCTCCGGGGAAAACCTATGAGAGATAAAACATTTATTTATATTTAAAAAACTACAGCTGTAGACAAAAAATCAGTCACAACTTATCTCAACCAGAAGATACAAATTTTGCCTCAAATTTTGTGCCAAACTTAGAAATTCCAAACTCATAAAATTTATGTTTACACCCTCCTCAATTTTTGTGCTGCTATAGGATTGTACAACTATTGTACATACATGATGTATGACCTGTACTTTACGGTTCTTCCTTGAAATTTGTGTCGGATGTACTTGCCTTGATTTTCGTGCCAAACTTTTCTGCCTCACTTTTCGTGCCCTATACAGACAGTACGGTAGGATGCAATAAATTCTCATTGTTACCTTGATTTTTGTGCTAAGCCTGCTATACCTTCACTTTGATTTTAGTCCCTAAGAAAAATTCCCTCCTGTATTTTTCTCTCTTTCTCAGAAATTCGGCTCTCTCTCTCTCTCAAAATGCAAAGGTGCCTCTTCACTTAGAAAATTTGGTTTTTTGGTAAAGATGGTAGGGTGAGTGAAAATTCATCTAATCCAAGGTCCCATATTATATTAGATGAGTGGTTGTGATAAAATCACTCTTCTCCACAATTTAAAAATTAATTCACTCACTTTTTAATTTTTTACTTAAAGTACACTTTTATCTCTAAATTACATTTAAAGCTCTTCTCAAGTCATTATTATAAAGTGCAAGTTACTTAACCCCTTTTCCTAGTGAATTAGGAAAAAGTCACCTAGGGGAACAAATCCAAGGTATAAAAATTCAACGCTCCCTCTTACAGAGGAAGTTGTTCTTCACCACACCCAACTTGTCTCTGAAATGAATAAAATTGCCTCTTCTAATAGATTTTGTCAGGATATCTGCAACCTTCTCATCAGTGGAAATGTACTGCAATGCCACATCTCCTTTCTGAACATAATCACGAATTAAATGGTATTTGATCTCAATATGCTTTGACTTGTCGTGAAATACAGGATTCTCAAAGAGCTGGATGCAACTCTGATTATCATAGTAAATCACTGTAGGCCTCAGCTCCTGATCAAATAAATCCACCAATAACTTGTGAATCCACAACGCCTCACAACTGGCCTGACTAGATTCCATGTACTCAACCTCTGCAGAAATCAAAGCTACAAACTATTGCTTTCGACTGAACCATGACATGGTTTCCGAACCCAAACTGAAACAACATCCGGAAGTGCTCTTCTAGTCTGCAACACTACCTACCCAATCTGAATCTATGAATCCAATCAATATAATCCCATATGATATCCTATAATCCAGACCGTAATCCACTGTACCTGCAAGGTATCTCAACACATGTTTTGTGGCAACCTAGTGCACTCTCTTAGGCTCCACCATGAACTGTCTGAGAGTGTTCACCGAAAACACAAATCTAGCCTAGAGTTGACCAAATACATCAATGAAACTATGACCTGACGATATAAAGTAGGATCCACCAACTCTCTGTCAGAAGCATGAAGCTTCTTCCAGTTGGTGACCATAGGTGTATACATCGACCTGCAAGCCTCCATCCGAAATATCCTTAGAATATCTACTGCATACTTTCCCTGCCCCATGAAAATATGAACGGGCTCTTGGAAAACCTCCAATCCCAAAAAATAGTGCATCGACCCAATGTATTTTATCTCATACTCTGAAGCAAGATCTCTCTTGCAAATTGCAATAGGTCTCTCCCCCCCCATGATAAAAAAATCATCCACATACAATAGAAGAATGAGAAGATCATTTGCAACCATGATGAAATAGAGATTTGGATCAGCCTCACTCTTCTGAAAACCCATCGACAGTAAGTAAGAGTCTATCCTGGAATACCAAGCTCGAGGAGCTTAATTCAGCCCATACAAGGATTTCTTTAGCTTGCACACATGAGCATATCTCCCATGAATCTCAAATCCTTGTGGCTGCTCCACATAAACCTCATCCTACATGATTCCATTGAGAAATGTAGTCTTCACATTCATTTGATGGATCTTCCAAGCCATTTCTGCAACAATGGAAATCAATGATCTGATAAAATTATAACGAGCAACCGGTGCAAAGGTCTCATCATAATCAAATCCCTTTACCTGTGAGAACTCTTGCGCCACAAATTGAGCCTTGTATTTCTCCATGCTACCATATGCAACATGATTTAGCTTGTAAATATATCAAGAAGTCACCACTGACTTCCCTTAAGGTCTTAGAACAATCTCCCAAACATTGTTATTCATGATGGAATGGTACTCTTCAATCATGGCATCTCTCCAAACATGATGCTGAGAGGCCTCCTCAAAAGTATATGGTTCCGAATCACGAATACTAGAAACCAATTCCATACCCAACCTGTCTGGCATCACTATAGCCCTCACTAGCTCCTTGGGCATTCCAAACTACTTAGCTTCCTTCAGGGTCTCCCAGATCCACTTAGGATTCTTCTTCCCTGAAGGTTGCTTCCAAACTAGTATGTCCTCATTTGATGAACTCCCAGAGGTAGAAGGAACAAAAACCTGTGAACCAAGAGATGGTGAACTAACAACTGGTGATTCATGTGATCTTGTAGCTCTATATGGTGAACCTGTGACCTGAGAACCCAAACCCATCCCTGAAGACCTTGCTGGCTGAACCACTAAAACTGGAGATTTTGTGCATGTATTCTGTGGTCCAGTAACCCCAAAAAATTGTGAACCTGTCATCTAAACTGAAGGTACCTTTGAAGCTACCTAAGGTGTGGGAACCTGCTGCTCTCCCTGCTTTGACTCTCTAGACTTCTTGAAGGCCCGCTCCTCCTCAAATATCACTTCCCTCCTCACAAATACCTTCCTCAGAGAAGGAATATAAATGTGGAAGCCCTTCAAATTCTCATCATACCCCACAAAGATTCCTCTCTCTACTGCAGGCCCATTATTTGTCCTCTTCTTAGAAGGGACATGTGAAAAAGTTAGGAAAGCAAATATCTGAAAATGACTCACCTCAGGTTTCTTTCCCGTGAAACTCTCCTCAAGAGTCTTGTTCCCCAAGGCATGATGGGGACTCTTGTTCTAATGATATACAACTGTACTATATGCCTTTGACCAAAGGAATAAAGGAAGTGACTTATCATGTAACATGGCTCTCAGTGCTCCAACAATAGATCTATTCTTCCTCTCTGCCACTCCATTCTGCTCGGGAGTGTATGGTACTATCAATTGTCTCTGAATTCCCTCCTCTCTGCAATACTCACCAAACTCCTTGGAGGTATACTCACCCCCGTTATCTGACTTGAGTTCTTGAATATTCCTCCCTGTCTGGTTCTACACAATATCTTTGAACTCTTGGAACCTTTGCAAGACCTCCTCAAATTTATTTCTCTTCAGGAAGTATATCTAGGTATTCCTAGAATGGTCATCGATTAATGTCACATAATACTCAAACCCTCTCATAGAAACAACTGACATAGGACTACACAAGTCAGAATGTATCAAATCAATAATTCCTGCTAACCTGCTATCACTGCTCGTAAAAATAGTCTTGGTGTACTTCCCAAAGCACACCCCCTACATACATCATTGTGCTCAGTACTGAACTCTGGAAACCTTGTAACCATGTACCTCAACATCCTCAAAGCTGGATGATGTAGATGAGCCATCCTCCTATTCCACAACTCACAAAGCTCACTACCGCTGCTATATGTTAAAGCATGTTGAGGCCGAAACAAGAGCTTGTACAGTTTCCCACATATGACTCCAATGGTATAAGAAGAAGATGGTTATGTAGTCTTGGGAAAAACATGCACATGTTCATCGAGAAAGGACACCCAAATACCCCTATCCTCGATCATGGAAACTGATATCAAGTTCTTCTTCAGCCCAGGTACAAATGATACATCCCTCAAAATCATGGGACTCATGGACTCTCTCTGAAATGTAATGGTCCCACACCCAACATATTTGAAAACTATGTCATACCCCAACACAACCTCCACATCAATCCCTACCTGTGAAAGCTCAGAGAACTTATCTCGAGCACCTGTCATGTGGGTCTAAGCTCCACTGTTAATATACCACGTGGTGGTGGTGGATGCACTCAAAGAATGGACAGTCAACAAGGAATAATCCCTCTCCATATCAATGTCTAACCTGGTGATGATGGATGCTCTCTCTCTCAACATGCCCAGTACAAAGAGAAAACTCTCTCTGTAATCTAGTTGTAAACTACTCAACCTCTGCTAAAGCTACTATCTGCTTCTTCTTCTTCTTTTGCGGACACCTTCCAGCATAGTTCCCAAACCTATGACAAGAAAATAAATTTACAGTGCTCAAGTATTTCTTCTGTCCATCATGCTGCTTATCCCCACCCTTCTTGGGGCCCTTCTTGAACTTCTTCTTTCCCTTCGTAGTCAATTCCACATTCTCCTCCTCCTCCCTGATAGTAGAAGAGATTCCCTGCACAAGACCTCTCCAGGTCTCCTCTTGAATAAAATCTTCACAAGTTCTGTCCCAAGTAGGTAGGTTCTCCCTGGATAAGATAACCTCCACAAAAACAATCCAAGGATTTGCAACCCCATTCAAATCTGTCCACACTAGCTCTGAACAAGGAATGAACTCCCCCACTGCTACAATCTCATCTCTCACCTGAGAGATCCTAGTAAGGTAGGAAATCACACCCTCAACTTTGGCCATCTTGATACTTTTCAACTTCTCTCTCAAAGCCATCTTCCTATTTTCATTTGAGCTTTGAAACAAGCTGGTCAAATCACCCCACATATGATATGCATGGGTTTTACTAGAAATATGTGGAATCACATGGTCTTTAACTGCATCTAGGATAATTATTCTAGCCTTTATGTCCTTCTTGTTGAAGGAAAAAAGTGCTTGAGCATCGGTGGAAGCAGGTACTACAATCGGATTTGTTGTAATGTTGTAAACCACCTCATCCTATAACTCATTTTCCTCCAATATAAGCACTAGCCTAGGTTTCCATGGGAAAAAATTCCCATCCCCATCAAACTTATCCTACAACCTAAGTCCTGTTGCTATTTACTCTACAAAGTTCAAGTCTCATCAAGGTGCTTCCCACTGACAAAAGAAATTACTGAAGGTGTGAAATTTTTCACTGTGTAAAATCTGCTCTCTCTTTAACAAAGCTCTGATACCATGTAGAATTTTCAGCACTCTCCCAACCCGGTTTCCAACTCCATTTTAAACATTGTTTAATGCCCAACCCAATTTATCATTTTGCTGCAAAATAGATTATTTCTCATAAACAATATATGACTGAAACACACGAAGAATTTATACAACTTTTAAGAGCAGCAATTAAAAACACATTCACACATAAATTTTCAGACTCAGGAATTTTGGTCCAATGACCCAAGAAAAACCCCAACCTCTGGGGAAAACCTATGAGAGAGAAAATATTTATTTATCTTTCAAAAAATACAACAGTAGACAAAAAATAAGTCACAACTTGTTTCAACCGGAAGATAAAAATTCTGCCTTGAATTTTGTGCCAAAATAAAAAATTTCTATTCGCACCTCCTCGATTTCTATGCCACTACAGGACTGTACGGCTGTTGTACGAACATGCTGTACAACCTATACTGTACGATTCTGCCTCAAAATTCATGTTGGATGTACTTGCCTCAATTTTTGTTCCAAACTTCACTACCTCGGTTTTTGTGCCCTATATGGACTGAATCCGTACTATACATACAATACGATAGGATGTAACAAATGCTCACCGCTGCCTCAATTTTTGTGCCAATCCTGTTGTACCTTCATCAATTTTTGTGCCAAATAAAAATGCCCTCTTGCGTTTTTCTCTCTTTCTCAAAAATTATGCTCTTTCTCTCTCTCTCTCAAAATGCAAAAGTGCTTCTTTAGTTGGAAAATTTTCCTTTTTGGTAAAAATGGTAGGGTGAGTGAAAATTCATCTAATCCAAGGGCCCATATTAGACTAGATGAGTGGTTGTGATAAAATCACTTTTCTCCACAATTTAAAAATTAATTCAATCACTTTTTAATTTTTTACTTAAAGCACACTTTAATCTCTAAAGTGCATTTAATGCTCATCTCAAGTCATTAATATAAATTCCAAGTGATTTAACCCCTTTTCCTAGTGACTTAGGCAAAAGTCACCTAGGGGAACAACTCCAAGGTATAAAAATTCAACATTTCGTGAGACGTCAATTTATAAACACTGGGTTAGCAAATCACCATGAGTATAAATACAAATTAAAAACATATAATGATAGATATATATCATCCTCCAAGGTCACATGTATAGTAAAATAAATAAAGTATAAAACTTCATATTTACTTATCTTTTATAGGGGCACAACTGGAATCAATCAGATAACTTTCCTCTCGGACTTAGACACTGTTAGGAAAAACCACCTGTGCAGGTCACCCCCAAGCCGAGGACTTGGAATTCACATGAGAAGGTATATTATAACTTGACATCTAAGGATAAAACTTAGGCCCACAACCCGAGTGACACAAACAAAGGAATTTATTCCATAGGGTTTTCCCCCTCTCCACCAACTTAATCCTCCACCTCGAAACCAGGTGAAATGTTAATCCCTTCACCTTATAGGTACCTTAGGAAATCACAAAAATTGTAATCCCTTCATATTCTAGGTCAGGATTAGGACATCACTATTAACCATCAGGATTTATGTGCAGTATCAGGACAAAGACACGTGGTAGATACCAAGAAACTATACCATGCTCAAGAAAATATCAATTTGAGAAGCCACAACTCAATCTCCAACAACCTACTTATTACCCTGCCCCACTACTAGGTGAAATGGTAATCCATTCACCCCCTCAATGCATCGCCATTCACCATCAGTATTGATGTGCAAGATCAGGACAAATACAAGCAGTGGACAAGGAGGAACTATACCAGAGTTGATCAGGCTTACTCCAAACACAATCAATATCCCTATTCTCCAAGAACATAGTTCACACACACAATAGAGCATACATGGGTTCCCAAGATCAAAATATTACCTATATCTTAGCAATCATGGCATGAAAAACTACCCTTCCCTCAATTAATGAAGGAATGAATGAAATAGAATTCTCCTCACAGGATCTCCATTCCCCGCAAGACAATTGGTGTAAAATGTGTGCACAGTATCATGCTAAAATCTCCTTTGGAATTCATATTCTTGTCAAGGCCACTCTATGGAACAACTAAAAAACTCAACTAATCCATAATGGATGACCTCCCAATCAATTCAAAACCCTTTATGATAATTCAAATTTCCTCCAAGATATTGACTAGAGACCACTAAGCAACAACTCTCAATCACAAAGTGCTCCTAAAGATCAATGATTAACCCATTCAATTTCTCAATAGAGTAACTTGAATCCACTGATACTGACTCTAAAACACCAACAAACACACTCCCAGTCACTATCTAACTCAATTTTTCAACACTGACTCAAAGCCACCATAACTGACTTGAATTACCCATAAATTACCCTCCTTGCATGAAGGTAACTAGAATTTTACCCACTGACTCAAATTTTCCCAAATTCACTTGCACGCACTCATTATAATTCAAATTTACCAAAAAATGGTCGAATTAAATGAGGATGACTCGAATTCATCTCATTAATTGAAGACCATTGAATTTAGACACTAATTAACTGAGGACAAATTCCAATTAACCAAACTAACTAACAACTACTCCAATTCACTGGAGTTACTAGGGTGCATGGTGCATGGTGCATGGATGCATCGGTGCATGGGTCCAATAAAATTAAAATTAGGAATACTATAATACTATTAGGGGGGGGCACCACTCCTAACCCCAACCCCTTTACATGTGGAACCCATGACCCCCCAGCAACATTGTTTTCCATGTTGAGAAAATATTTCGTTATAGATAAGTATAATAATAATAATATCCATAGTCCATATTCCAATCATGTAATACCACTATAATAGTCAAATAACAACTTTACACATGCTCAGGCATTACCGTTGGGACATTACAAATAAATTTTTATCAAATAATTATGCTTTTTAGCTGATAAAGAATTCCTGAAAGAAGTTGTCCAACATATAGAACAGTTAATTACGCATCCAGAAAAAATAATTAATATCAACCGACCCAAGGAAAAATACAATATAATCATGATAATTGAAAATCAGTCACCTCCAAGACCAATGTGACTACAAATGGAAAATGAAAACAAAGTTGGAAAAATATTTCATTGGAAAAGAGACCATCCTTGCACGCGACATTCAATCAAGATAGTACTAAAAATTAATACCAAAGAAAAGACTAATGAGGACGACCAAAAATATTCCCCCCAAACCTTCACATAATTTAAAGAAAGGGAATTAAATATTGATGAATCCAAAGCACCAAAATGGATGGATGCATAGATCAAAATAAAAGAGTTTGACATCTCAAATGATCGAAAACCTAAGATGGCCAAAATTGGAGACTATTGGTCATAACAACAGACAACTAAAATTGTTAATTTATTAAAAGAATATTAAGACGTATTTTCTTGCGACTACAAAGACTTGAATGTCTAGTCTAGGAAATGGGATAAATGAAAATTGACATTATGCTTGACGCAAGCCTATGAATAAAAGACCTTGTAAGCTATCACACAAGTACAAGGACATTTTAAAAAAGGAAATACAAAATATGCTAGATGCAACAATTATATATCCCATCGACCAATTTGAATGGGATAGTTTGATGGTCGTACGACTAAAGAAACATGACCCAAAAACGAATGCGAATTTGTGTCAATTTCCATGGTCTAAATAGAGTAACCCCGACTGACCCTTTCTTGATGTCATTTGTCGATGAAATTATCAATGAAGTCATAGGGCACGAGTGCTACTCCTTTACCGACGGGTTTTCTAGATATAACTAGGTGCATATAGCCAAATAATATCAAAACAAGACCATTTTTGTCTATGAATTTAGATAATTCACCCACAAGGTTATGCCATTTGGCCTAAAAAACGCTCTGGTGGTATTTTTTTAGAATTGTCATCAAAGAATTTCAAGAATATCTATACAAAACAATGGACATATAATTTGACGATTGGCAAATATATTCAATGTTGAGAGAACATGTGTAGTGGTTCTGCATGATGTTAGAAATATGTATATAGATTCAACTATCACTCAAAATCAAGAAATACATATTTGGCACACCAATTGGAGTATTATTGGGACACATAGTTTGCAAAGAACAAATGTTGATATAACAAAGATTAAAGTAATCCTTGATTTAAAACCATTAGTGAACCCTAAGCAAGTTAGAATATTGTTAGGGCACACATGCTATTATAAAAAATTCATCAGATATTATTCTGACATAACTTTTCCACTGGAATCACTACTAAAGCTAGATATTGAATTCCAATGGACTCCAAAATATGAACAATCATTCGAGCTACTTAAAGAAATATGGTTGATTCCCAAATCCTAAGATTTCCATATTGGTCACGAAAATTTCATGTCCGCATTGATGCGTTAGGTATTTCCATCAGAGAAGGACTCATATAACCATGTGACGTTGAGATGGATCATACAAATGTGTATGCTAGTCAGAATTTGAATAAGGCAGAACAAAAGTATTCCACGATGGAGCATGAAGCATTAGGAATGATATTTTCCTTGCAAAAATACAAACATTATTTGTTCTTTAACCCATTTTTATTCTTCACGGACTACTAAGAATTGAATTATTTGGTCAATAAACCAATACATCATGGTCAAATATCTAGATGGCTCTTACTCTTTCAATAAGTTGAATTTTAAATATTAGTCTGACCTAGAAAGACAAATTTTAGACCCGACCATTTATCAAGAATAGAGACTAGTGAAGATACATTTGAGATAGATGAAGAACTCCATGAAGTGCAATTATTCAGATTCAAAGTTGTGGTGACATAACTAGGAAAGTTTCTACAAGAAGGACAAGCATCGACTGGAATGAAAGAGAAAAATAAGAAAATTCTAGAAATGAATGCTTCACCCTACACTTTAATTAACATATATTTATATAAATTTGGACCAGATGATGTACTCCATTGGTTTGTTCTCAACCATGAAATACAAGAAATCATAGAATAAGCTCACTCCGAATCAATAGGAGGACATTATCAGTATGATACAATTGCAAGGAAAGTATTACAATTAAGACTTTGTTGGGAAACCCTAAATAAAGACTATAAAACATATATAAACAAATGTGACAGATGCCAATGTATGGGCCGACCAGTGAAAATACATGAAATTCACTCATATCTATAAATCCAAGTCTCACATTCGAAATACGGGGAATAGACTTTGTTGGCCCATTTCCAAATCCTATTCGGAATGCAAGTTCCCAGTACATTATCATTGCACTTGAGTATGTAACTAAATGGGAAGAGGATGAACTAGTTGAAACACGTTCAAGTGAGTTCACAACAAGGTTTATCTATGAAAATATCATCACAAGATTGGTTGTCCTCTTATTCTTATTAGTGATCGAGGAATACATTTTTATCAAAAAAACAATTAATGTGATATTAAAATAATTTATGATCGATCATCATATCATCCCCAGTTGAATGGCTTAGTGGATTCATTCAATAAAAAATTGGTAAACAAATAAAAAAAATATGCAATATTAATAGGGATGATTGGGATGACAAGATATCAGCCATATTGTGGGCCTATTGAATAACTTACAAAATATTGACAGACCATTTGTTGTTTAAGTTAATGTATGGACAAGAATACATTGTGCCACTACACTGTAAACAAGAGGACTTGGAAATCACACAAGTGCTACATTTAGACACTTTCAAAGCTATCAATGACAAAATTGGAAGAACAATGTACACTTACAATACACCATCAATAAGTATAGAGTAAAAAAAAAAAAACTTGGCATGATAGGAATATTTGATGCAAATATATATCATTCGGTGACTTAGTCCTTTTATACAATGGTTGGATAAAAGGAAAGACTAAAAATATGGAGACTAGGTGGTTAGGACCATATGTCATGGAAGAATTAAACAATAATGGATTCATGAGACTAAAAAACCTATAGGGTAATGTCTTCAAAAACATCATGAATGGAGCACGACTAAAACTTTATCAACTCTAGAAAAGACACAACATCGACTAGTGACTGTATCATCACTAATTGAATGTTGTGTCCCAGGTTTGTTAGAATTAAGAAAAATGAACTAAAATTAATCATAACTAAAATCATTTATATAAATAACCTAGAAAAGTATAATGCTCACTAAGACATGGGATTCCTTGGCATATTCGATGCAAGGAAAAAAATATGGGAGTTAACTAGGCAGAAGAGGAAGAGTGAAAAAATGAAAGAAGACACTAGTATAATCATAGCTGATTTTTGTATAGTGACTTCGAAGCACAAACACAATTGTTGAAATGACCAACTAATATTTTTCCTAGACGGCCTAGAACAAACAATAGGAGACATATATTGGAGCACTGGTGATAATTTCAAGCATTGCAACCGAGCATGCCAACTAACGCGAGGAGAAAAATTCTCCTATAAGTCTTCCCAAGTGTGTGAGTGAGCCGTATTCCACAATAATTTTGTTTAATGTGTTATACTTTTAATGGTTATACAATATCTAAAAAAATTTAGCATATTAACATCATAACTATAATAACATGATCATTGAAAGAAAGAAAAATGCAGAACAACAAGAGAACACAAATATTTTCCTCGGGGAAACCACAAGTGAGAAAACCTCACAAAAATTCCTTAGTATAGAATTCAACAAAGATAGTGTAAAACCCCCAAAACAATAATAGTTTCTCATCTTCCATAGTAGACTCTCTCTCTCTCTCTCTCTCTCTCTCTCTCTCTCTCTCCACTGAGAGAGGTGCCTCACCTATTTATATTCATTAGGTGAGTGCCTCAAATAAATAACTAGGTCAGCTAGGTTCCCTAATTAGGTCCGACCTACCTTGGGAGACTCAAGATACATTTTATATATTACTTTTGTGGGTACTATTGCCATGACTTACAACAAAGGGTTTACCTTATGACTTTTACATGACCAACTACATAAAGGACATCTCTGAATGGAGGAATAACATCTATGAAGGAGAATATGACAAAAGAACAATAGAATATCTTTCGAAGTTACAATACTTTAACACTACCTCTTAGCTAGGAAGGTATTCTACATCAACAACAACCATCATCACAACTTTCCAACTAACTGGTGAATCTCTATATGTCATAGGAATTTTTGGAACATCATCATACATCTTCATCATCGATCTCAGCTTGATCACTTCTACAATATTAGTATGTAAATACTGAATCATCTTCTGTACACATGGAATAATATTCTATCAGTATATAAATACTGAATCATCTTCTGTAGTATCAATATGTGGATACTGAATCATCTGAATAATCTTCTGGATCATCTTCTGTAGCATCAGTATGTGAATACCGAATCATCTTCTGTCACATTAGTATATGAATAATGAATCATCTTTTGAATACTGAACCTTCTTCAGTAACATTAGTATGTGAATACTTAATCATATTCTACAACATTGGTATGTGAATACTGAATCATCTTTTGAACCTTCTTCTGTAACATTAGTATGTGAATACCAAATCTTCTTTTGCCACATCAGTATGTGAATAGTGAATATTCTTCAACACAAGGATGTGAATACTAAAACATTATCTACAACATTAGTATGTAAATATTGAAACATTATCATCTGCATCATTAGTATGTAAATACTAAAAAATCATCATCTGCATCATGAATATGTAAATAATGAAACATCATCATTTGCATCATCAGTATGTAAATACTACAACATCACCATTTGCATCATCAGTATGTAAATACTGAAACATCTACATCTACATCATCAGTATATAAGTACTGAAACATCATCATCTGCAATGTCAGTGTTAGCAAAACAAACGCTCACCTAGCTCTATATGGTCTAAACCACATACATACATCATTTCCCTACCATTTTCCTTATGCTTGACCTTCAAAACTATGGTTTACCTTCATTCTCTCTAAAAAAAGGCCAAAAAACCCACAAAAAGGCCAAAAAATCTCACAAAAGGGATAAAAACACAAAAGGGATTAAAAACCCACAAAAGGTCTTAAAACCCTAAATAGGGCTTAAAACCCTAAATAGGGTCCAAAACCCTAAAAGAGAGAAAAGGACAAGAAAAATCTATAAAATAATGTGGAGGTCTCCATCACAAGATTCACTTATTCCTTCTGCCATTATTCTATTTTCATGAGTACGTTGAGAAGCCATCATTCTCAAAATACTCACATAATTTTTCCAACTATTTCATTGCCCCACCATCTCCCATCCTGTATGTTGAGGCACCCTCCGTACTAGCAAGCCTGTGGAGAGGCAGTCCCATTCCATGTTAGGGAATGGTTGCCCATTTTCCAGAAAAACAGAAGGTATATTTGTCCCGTTTTTGTTTATTTAGTTTAGTTGTTTCTTCTTATTGTTTATTGTGTTACTAATATTTTATTTGCAGCTATCTCTTTTCCATTGAACTCAACCCTTCTATCCCATAGATGGAAGGGAGGTGCTTTTTCATGTAGCTAGGGTGAATACCTTTCTACAGTTTTGGCGGCCATACTGGTTGATCCCATTGGATCCTTTGTTTTGCAGGTATTTTTGTTGTTTTTCTTCATAGGTGTCCCTGATCGGGTCCCCATGAGGTCAATCCGAGTCTGTACAACACCAGTTCCTGTCCCTCTTGGCCCCTGTCGTCTGACTTTTAAATTTTTTTCTAGTTACGGCCCCAATCACTGCTTTTGGGTTGAAACCCACGTCCTAATCGATGCTTTCGGGTCAAAACCGGTGACCTACTCATTGCTTTCGGGCCAAAAATCACGACCTAGTTGCTTCTTTCGGGATGAAACCCATGACCGAGGTTGCAACTTCAGCCACTAAAAGGTGTGAATTTACTCCTAGGGCATAGTTGCGGATGTTTTTTGTAGCAGAAGTGACTCAGTCGCTACTGTGTGGTCTGTTTGTGTGACCAAGTCACCGCTGTCCAATAGTTAAAAGCGACCTATCTGTTTTTGAGCCCTTTTTGCCTTTGTTTGGCCTTTTTTTGCTGCTATCTGAGCTATTACATGTGACTTGTCTATTTTTGAATTGATTTCTACAATTTACATTATGTATTTCATTATTAAAAAGTTGGAAATTAAAAACTTGTTTAGCCCCTCCTCCTCTACTCAGTCATCACCCTCAGGGGTCTTCTGAGATACGACGGGGGGTTGAGTAAGTTTAGTAATAGGAATCCAATTTTTCTATTGTTCTCTTCAATTAAAAACAAGTGATCTTGGAAGCTACAGAGAGCAGAGACCGTTGGGGGCTTCACGGTGTCCGCGTCCTCCTTGTTGAGCATTGGTCACTTGGGGTTTGACTTGTGCATCTATGAGTGGACTTGTTTCTACTTTGATGAGAGTCCAACACTCCCTCTTTGATTATAAGGATACAAATTTGGGGTAGTCACACTACTGGTTTACAAGCATTATAGTCAGTCACTCATTATTACAGTTTGTCCTGCACTTTGTTTTGATCTATTTTTACTTTTGAAACTTGCTTCGGTACAAGCCCTTTACTTGTTTCTTAGAGGAACACCAATTTTATTTGTTTATTGCATAATTAAAAGCACAAGTAACAATTTCATACACAAGTGCATACACTCACACCAAGTAATCAAACAAAACTCAGTTCATGACCCCAAGCGAAACCATAAAAGTAACCAAATTTACTTAATAATATTTCGGTTTGGGACGTAAGTCTCATCTGCAAAAAATAGGGGAAGGCTTGGGATTTTTCCTAAAACTCATTATGAAGAGTACCACAGGAATGCCAAAGTAGCTATCCAAAGATAGGAACTTCTAAGCGAAATAGGAAATGACCCCCACCGATTGACTAGATATACCCTTGTGAGGAAAAAGCTAAAGCATTGTCTTCAGGCAGTCTTGGTGGTCGAGTGAATACCTGTGAACCAATAGGAAGTTGATTTAAACGGGGTCCAAAATTCATTATCAGTTACTACAATAAGCCACCATTGCTTCACCATGATTTTCCTTTCAACTTAGGGGACAATCCCCTCAGTTTGGTTCTTTATACTGCCACCATCGAGGCCCTCCTCGACAACCCTCCTCACCTTCAGAAAGCCATAATACCTCTGATTCAGACTCAGTTTCCTACCAATCCGAGCCCAATTTGTTTACTTCCTCATCTAGCCCCATGATTGGCATGCATCTTGATCCCTTCCAAGGAGGGATATTAGGCGGAGGACTCACATCCTTTCCACCCATTGTTACTGTCACCCCTGCCAGTGGTTCCAACACCACTATGTATGTTGTGGTAGGTACACTACCCACTAGTAGTGGCCCAGCACTAGCTACCACAATCCCTACTATACCACCCTTCAAACCTGGGGGAAGTGGCCCTTCCATGAACATTCCAACTATCCCCGTTATAGGAAATCAACCTTTCATTTCCCCAGTCACACGCGGACACCATGGTCCTGTAAATCCCGACACCATTGTCGGTCCATCCTGAGCCAACCTCGGATCATGGCTCATATTAATCTACCAGACTTGGCCATATTAACAAATGACCCCATCAATCATCAACCTCACTGGCATCCCATTCCAACCAAACATCCTTAAAACATCCCAAAGTTTGAGGGAAAGGCAGGGGAAGACCCCCAAAACCACATCATGTCATTCCATTTATGGTGTTCCTCAAACAACATTGTGGATGAATCCATCTGACTGAGGATATTCCAACGCACATTTACAGGTGTTGCATAAAAATGGTATATTGAACTGCCCCAACCCTCTTAACCTGATTTCAATTCATTATCCTTCATGTTACTCCAACACTTCCAAATCCCTACCCAATATGATGAGGGCATGGAAATCTTGTTATCCTGCCAATAGAATACCGCCACTCACATCACAGAACACATCCATGAGTGACGACGATGACATAACCTATGCAAGATCCAACTAGATGATAGTATCTTCTTATATTGGTTTCTGAAAAACTTGCTCCCACCTATATCCAAGGACGTCGCCTCTGAGCGGCCTCAAACTAAAGAGGGGGCCATCTTAAAGGCCCAATAGTTTGATTTAATCTACGCCTAGTCTAGGTAGCTATACACCATTATACTAGATTCTCCCCATGTTGGCACCTCCCATCGTGATACGCCAGGGGCATCCCATGCTATGGATGGAATCATTGGCTCTATCTCACAACACCCTCAATATTATGTGGCACCCCCTATGATGCCACCGCACCCAGGTCACACCCATAATGTTGTGGAACCAAACCAAGTCCCCGATAACTCAAGGATGATGACTCAGTTTGGAGCCACATCCTCCTATGCATAGCCCGCGCTGAGTCAGCACGCCAATGGGATGACTTCACCAACACAGTTGTAATCGAGCCAAGTTGCTGGTTTTACAGCCCCTCTTGCCCCACCGGTCTATTACGTGCGGTCTATTACGTGCCACCAGTACTACAACCTTCGGCTCCAGCCCCTTCCCCTCCAGTTTTCATGGGACAAGTGTTTGCTCAGCAGAACCTTCCCAATCAACCCACCCCCAATAACCAACAAGGGCAAGGAAAGAAAAAACGAGGAAGGAACTGAGGTAATAACCAACCACAAGGAGGCGATCAACAACCTAACCATACCAACAACAACGACGCGAACCCACCGGAACAGAACCCTCAAAATCCTGAATGACAGAGAAAAAATCCTCAGTTATGAACTAATCATCTATGTGATTTGTGTAACACTTACGTTAATTACAAGAACCATTTCCCTCACATGGCTCATGATTGCCAAAATCTCCAAAATGAAACTCAACATGACACCACTGCAGCAGCCTAGGTTCATCCAAACCCATCACCACCAGGTCCTCCATCGATGGTCCTCCAAAACCCTCTCCCCCACCAAGGACTGGTATCAACCACACCCTTGGCCCCACCTTCTCCCGCAGTTCCTGTCGTAGCCCCACCTACCGAAACCGGAGTCCACCACTTGATGACATTGTCAACCAAAGAATTCAACCTCCAGATTGATCACATTTGATATGGATCAAAGAAAACCAAGAATTCCATCCACCACCGCCTTCCAAATTTTGGTCTCAATTCAGAATTTGGTCATACATCAATGTATCATTGATGAAGGGGAATCTACCTGCATCATGTCAACCATTTTATGGAATAAACTCGAGTCCCCCACCCTCCAACCATCCTCTACCACACTCCGTGCCTATGATGGGCATGTTACCAAGGCCGAGGGCATTCTCGGGAATGTTCCTATCTCATTAGCTGGAAAAATTGTTTTGATCGACATCAAGGTTATTAACACCTAACTTGATTATAACCTCCTCCTTTGATGTAGTTACATGTATGCTATGAGAGCCATGGACTCCACTTTTTTTCGCCTCATGATTTTCCCCCATTAAGGAAATATCATGACAGTCGACCAATTGACTTACTACGATCCACAAGGGTCGGACACACCGGAACATGTCATTCCTACCATCCATACGACCATTGATAGCATGTCCATCCCTTCCTTATCTACTATAAGCCCAAGATTGTTCACCGAAACAACAATGACAGACACCATCCTGTGTTTACCACCTCCTCCCACATCAACTGACACAACATATTTATGTTCTCTCTCATCCAGTACCATCTCGTCCACACCAAAAAATCAGCCGCAACCCCAACCATGGTCACCTGGGAATTATTGGGGTTCATTTCCAATCCATATGATTCCCTTCCTATTCCCCCCATCTGAGATCATGAGAAAGCCTATAATGGATACTCTAAATTTCCTAACTTTACGTTGGGTATTCCTGTATGGTACCTTGAACCACCAACTCTACCGTCGGTGCCTCGGGTTGTGCTAACTCCCAACCAACCTATTGCAGTAGAGTCATGCACTCCCCCTAACCATTCAAATACGCCGTTTGTTCCCAAGCCTGCCCCTTCTCTCCCAAAGAAGACTGGGGGCAAGACCACCAAAGCGACAGTCGAACCTCGACCAACTCCACCTTGCACTTTGTGCGACATGTAAGGTCACGCAACGCAAAAATGTCTAGAGATACCTATCCTATGCACACACATAGACACCATGGATACAACTGACAATACTCCAGTAGTCATCATCTCAACCCTGCCAGGAGTCAAGAAAAAGTCTTTGAGGACAAACCATGCGTGTGCAATTTGCGGATCGTATGGCCATTATTCTCACCATTTCCCCGACTTTTCCAAGTATCGGGCTATCCTTCGCGACCTGTGGAACCACTGTTGTGAGTCTGAAATCACATTCATCAAGGAAATTCACCCTCCGGCTTCATTCTTGAACATAACCAACACCATCTACATGATCTCTAGTTCCAGTACTACTCCTGTCTCCCCAGTTGTGGAAGATCTACCTGATCTATCTCGACACCACTTTTGTGACGTTAGAGAGATCTCTAAAACCACCACTGGGTTTAACCCATTTAACCTATCCCATGGCATGGAGTTGGTTCTTCCCACTGAATTCCAGATTCCTCCCTTGTGTACTTTGCACCAATTGCAAAGTCTCCAAGGCAAGGAAAATTTCCTTTGTCGAAGGTCCTATGCTTGAGTCGCTCACCATGCAGTACTTGGGGAATAGTTTTTATTTTGTTTTACATCATTTTTACCAAGATTCAGCGACCCCTTCCAGTATTTTCTCCATGTCTATTCACAGTGATTCCATTATAGAAATCCGTCGCATCATTTGCACATGAGTAGGTAGATATAATCCCTTCCCATGTGCAATTAGTAGCCCAATGGAGGGTGTGATCTCACATCTTCACATGCACACAATATGTTGCACGTATGATCTATCTACCACTATGCTAGCATACCTTCAGGTCCCAATACCTACCCTAGAGGTTGAGGCCTCTCCGTATCTCCCTGATATTCGATTCCCATGCATGGATCATCCTCTACAAGGATAGGAAGTTGCCACCATTGTGAAAAAAGTTCTCGGGTCGAAAAACGATCTTATATATTGCCTCCCTCCTTACCGATTCTTCAGGCCATTTGTCAGAGTCATGTCGATTTGTGTACCACCACACGAACCACATATTGTATGTTGAGCTATCTCTATACCTATAGGCATCCATTTGGTCTAGATTTTACACTTGCTCTAGGGGCAGCATCACTAGCTGTTAGTCAGAGTCATCCAGAGTCCGTTTGAGACATCGGTCGCACCACTGGGTTCGGTTTTGCATCCTTTGTCTTTTGATGAGACCCTTGTCTTGTGCTCTCACTATGGTTTTTTTGGGCCATTTCCTATAATCCACCTCAATTTGTGTTCCATTTATGCAAATCTCCCTTTTTACATATTGGCATGTTCATGAGCCATCCGCTCCATCCATACTGCACAGTTGACCATTTTTGGACCGCCATCGATCCTCCCACAAGGGGGCCCCATTATTTTTTTCATTTTATGCCCATCAACCATGTTCACAACATAACCTCTTTCCCTATATCGAACACTTCCCCCTTGCTTGATTGACCGTTATGGAGTTTCTTTTAAGCTCTTTTCCGACTCTTAAAATAATGAAAAGATCGTCGAACACGCTTGCTTCCTTTCACACTTGTTAAAGTATTTGAAAGGGAAACTATGTAACCTCGTTTACCTCCTTCTTTGGATTATGTAGACTATCATAAGAAAAGGACCACCTTTGCCCACACAATTCAGGAACGTTTCCCTTTGCATCCTTTTATGCTTTCTCAGGCATCGGGACCAAACTTTATGAAAAATCTCATCATGGGTTGTCTTTAAGCTCTTTTTTATCCTTCTCATCAAGAAAACATTGTTGAGAAAACTTGGTTTCATTCATTCTCATAAACGTATTTGAATTACCATCCCATCAATGTAAGTTTAACCTTTTTCGACCTGATTGGACTACAAACGGTAAAGAAGTCTTCCTTCTCCAAAGGTTGGGAGATCTCTCCTATGCATACTTTTATCCTTTTTCGACTAAGGAGACTACATACAAAAAATAGACCACACTGGAGTCTTCTTCCCATTTTTAGATTCTCTAAAAATGAAAACACCATTGAGCATTTACTTTCTTGGGCTCGCTAAAAATACACGAGATTGTGTCATAACGGTGTATTTGACGCCACCCTATATTGCAATTTGGAAGATTCCCCCAATTGGGTCACCTTTGTTTAGAGTATTCTGCGATGAGTCTTCCTTGTATCCCTTGAGTGTTCATATTTCGATTACCTTCCTAAGTATTTCCCATTTGCAGTTACATTCCCGGTATTACAACTATGATCCCTATCCCATGAGTAAGTTTCATTTGCTTCCAGGTCAGCCCTGCCGTCATACTCTGAAAAAAGGAAATTTGAATCCCCTATGCTCCCCTGCCCCTATTCCCCCATTCAGTGTTGTAGTCCCCAAAATGTCCCACATCTTTGGTTACCCCCCTCGTGCTTCTTGTCAAGGAAACATTATTTCCTTGATTAGTTGTAGGTCTCCCTCTATCGACATCAACAAATCTATTACAGAGGATAGACTGATAGCTCCCTATATCTTGGTTTCATTCACCCTATTGATGAGTTCCATGGACCACTTGAGAGGAGTCATCAGTGACTCTCGGGATGGTTGTGTCTCGCATGCTCAACTTCAGCTACATCATCGTACCATTGAGATTTGTATAGGGTATTGGTCCATACATTATTTGATTGAAGACTCCAATTGTCACCTGAATCTAGCACATTGGTGAGTCTACTATGGGACCTAGATAGGTTCATGTCCCTTGTGATTTTCAGGTTGCATTGGAAACAATGTTTAGAATCCCTAAAGCAGTGCTTCTATGTAGCTCCAGTATTGATGTAGATTCTGAATCCCCATCATGGAATCCCTCCAGTTATGTACACTTCTAGATTCAACAGAGCATCAATTATGAAGATATCACATTCCAAGAGAATGCCATGTTGGAGACATTTACCATCATACACACTCTTTTTGGTCAATTGGCCTAGTTAAACCACTATCCTAAGTATAATTGACATTAATTGACATCAGTGGAGCATTAATTTCCATCATCCAGTCACACCCATTCCTACCTACAGTCAAGGAGGCTAACTAGAGCATTCCGAGGGTGATCTAAGTGATATTAATGCACCTAATTGCTAACTGGTGGTTACAATCAGTTCAACCAGTCAGTTAAGGCGCCTCCTCTCATTAAATATATTATTTAATGATTATTTAATATTATTTAATGATCTAGAGTCAACAGTGGTGCCTCCACCAATTTTTGATGATCAGTTCAGCTTCAGTTAACCTCATCGGGGTTCATTGAAGTAATGGAGCACTAGCACTTGATGGTTGGCTTGCTATGACATGTGTTTGATCTCCTTCAGTTGAGATTCGGTCATTTATTACACTTCGACTTCAGTTAGGGTTTGGTGAGTCAATTAGGGTTTTGGTCAAGTGGTTAACTGAGTGTGATTGAATGGATGACAATCAGTTAAGCCAGACTCACTCATGATTTCGAATTGCCTCCTTACGTATTCGAATTTCTCATTGATTCAAGCTATTGCTTGACATTGGTATTGTAACCATTCATTGTTTATTAAATATACAGAGAGGAAACCAATTTCGGTTCCGATTAACACCATTTCATGAGTTATTTGTTGATTATTCTTTGATGATATTGATGCTTTGTTCCTAGATCAATGTGCAAGAATAATATGGTATCAGAGCATACGGCGGGACAAAGATCTATCTCTCAAAGACAAGCTTTTTGACAGATTTATCCATGAAAAGTGAGCAATAGCTCAAAATTCCGGCACTGCACCAGAAGCCAAGGATTACCACTCAATATCCCAAGTAAAGAACTTGTTGATCAAGCTTGCTTGATTGACTATGCTGGGTGTGATGAAAGCCTAGAATGTGCAGGCTACCCGACCTTATTTTTCCCTATCTGTTTTGATTTTCAGGTTTCTACAGGTGAAGCATTCACTACAACACATCTAGATGGCCTCCTCAGCAGATCTCTTGACTCCATACAATTTCCACTCATGGAAAAGTAAAATGGAGATTCGGTTGTGCTCCAAAGGACTTTTTAGAGTCACCATGGACATTGAAGTTGAGCCTGGATCCACCATAGAAAAATCAAGATTCTTTAACAAGAAGGATGAAGCCTTCGGATTCTTGTGTCTCTCTATTTCCCAAGACCTTCTCTTCCATCTTATGGATTTGAAGACACCAAAAAAAATATGGGACAAATTGGATTCTCTATATGGAAAGCATGATGACTTGAGAGTTTACCAACTCGAAAATGAACTCATGTCTCTCCAACCTTCCAATTTCGAGACTCTGAATGATTTCTTTACAAAGTTCAAGCATACTGTTTTACTCTTGAAGCAATGTAATGTGGAGAAGGAGGATGATCAGCTCATCCTTTCCATCCTCTCCAAACTCGGGGCTGATTATTTAGTTTTTCTTTCTACATTTCGTGCGGGGAAGCTTACAACCCCCAGATGGAAGATGCCTACACTCAATGCCTTCATTGAGTCCCTAACTAATGAACATGACAAGCTTGTCCAGATGGGGATCATCCGATATTCCTGTGATCAAGCCCTCCATGTCTCAGGGCCCAAAGATCTGAAGGGTAAAGGAAAGTAGCAGAAAAATCAGAAAACTAAATTTGATGCTCCCAAGCCTAGAGTTGAAAACCAGTAGCATGATGAATCTTCCGATTCAAGGAAGAACAAAGGAAAAGGGCACAATGGGAAAGAAAAAGTCAAGTGTTCTTACCGCGGGAAGGGTTTTTACCCTGAACATGCCTGCATGAAGAAAAATCTTGATGAAGCAACCTCTCTCCTTGAGAGGAATCACATCAATCTTCTGGATAGATTTCGGAGGAGAGATCACCAAGATCGGGAACCATAGCATGAGAAAGGTCATGCCCTCATGGCAAGCACTTCAAAGTACAAAGCATTGCTGATTGAATCTAGAGCTTTGAACCACATGATGGCTGAAAAAAGACTCATTTTCATCCTTGGAGACCAGCAAATCCATCCCCATCCACATGGGAGATGACTCCACCATCATTTCCGAAGGACAAGGTACTGTAGATCTAGAAAATGGTTTTTTCTCTAATGTTTTGTATGTACCGTCTCTAGTAGAAAATATCCTTAGTGTCTATTAGATGACACATATAGGAATGCCTAAGAGAGTCTCTTTCAGCCCAAATGATGTTGAGATAATAGAAATTACATCCGGGAAACTCATTGCTAATGGCCTTGCAAACCATCATGCAAAAGCCTATGAGTTCTCTCACTTTGTTGCGGATGCAAAGCCCAACGCTCTGCTAACTCATGGGAATGAGGTTAGTGGGTTGTGGCATGAGAGGTTTGGCCATCTTAATTTCAAATATTTTCAGCAATTACAGAAAGACTCCATGGTTGAAGGCCTCCCGGTCATCAAGGCAACCACGGGAATTTGCAAGGGCTATGTGATTGGAAAACACCTTGAGCACAAGTTCGATCGGGGGAAGGCAAACCGAGCTACAAGCATATTGGGGCTGATAGATTTTGATATCAGCGATTCGATGCCTGTCACATCCATGAATGGATCAAGGTACCTCCTTACTTTTATTGATGATTTTTCAAGGTATACATGGGTTTTCTTTCTCAAAAAGAAATCAGAAGTATGTGAATTTTTTTCTAAATTGAAGGCCTTGATCGAAAATGCCTCTGGGATTAAGATCAAGATCTTGAGATCTGATAATGGAGGGGATTATGTTATTAATGATTTTCTGTACATATTCTCCCAAATTGGTATTCAGGTCCAGCATTCAATTCCCTACACTCCCCAGCAGAACGGAGTAGCGGAAAGGAAGAATTGGTCTCTCAAGGAGATGACCACCTGTATGTTGGAGTAAAAGAAGCTTGCTGCAAATTTGTGGGCTGACGCCATGCATGCTGAAGCATACATTCAGAACATGGTTCCACACTCATCCATGAAAGGAAAGACTCCTTTCGAAGAATACTTTGTACATAAGCCGGATGTGTCGAACCTACAGGTGTTTGGGTCCACTGCATGGGCTCGGATTCCGCTTGATAAAAGAAGGGCTTTGAAACCGCAAAGCATAGAATGTCTATTTATTGGGTATCCTAATGAATCTAAAGGATTCAAGCTGATATATATCAATACCAAACAGATCATCATCGAGAGAAGTGTCAAGTTCGATGAGCCTCTTCAGGAGGTGGAACTAGTGAAGGAGAAAACTGCTGAATTTCCTTCCTATTCTACTGAATATTTGGATGATGAAATTGGGGGTGATGAACCTGATTTGGATCCTCTGATTTCTAATATTAGTGTGCATCAATCATCAGATTCTGAATTAGAACCTAAAGTGCAAAATCATCTTCCTACATGGGCCCAACATACACTCTCCTCTGCAGGAAAAAACATTGGAAATCCGGATGATCCAAGGAGAGCTCGGTCTGGTTTCCAAAGAGCAGGTATTGCGCTCTCTTGTTCTGATAATTTGATGTCTGAAACTTGATATTTGATGATTATTTCAGATCCAAAATCCTACTACCTTGCTCGGAAT
Organism: Pseudotsuga menziesii; assembly: GCA_001517045.1. Taxonomy (NCBI): domain Eukaryota; kingdom Viridiplantae; phylum Streptophyta; class Pinopsida; order Pinales; family Pinaceae; genus Pseudotsuga; species Pseudotsuga menziesii. Next base: position 134,210 of record LPNX010394557.1, on the reverse strand, counting down.
GATCCGAGATGGAAAGTTTCCATGGATGAAGAGATGAATTCTCTTCAGAAAAACACTACTTGGGAGCTAGTTTCTCTTCCTCCAGGAAGGAAATTGGTTCAATGCAAGTGGGTGTTTTGGAAAAAGGTTACTGTTGATGGAAGCACCTAAAAATATAAGGCAATTCTGGTAGCAAAAGGTTTCTCTCAGGTCCAAGGAGTGGACTACCATGAGAGCTTTGCACCGGTTGCAAAAATGGACTCCATCCGCCTTGTTTTGGATATTTTAGCATCCAAGTACTAAAAAGTGCATCACATGGATGTTAATTCAGCCTTTCTACATGGAGATATTCATGAGGAGATATACATGAAGCAGCATGAGGGATACATCACTGATCCATATTTGGTTTGCAAACTAAATAAGTCACTATACGGGTTAAAACAGGCCCCAAGAGAGTGGTATTCCAAGATGGATTCCTTCCTTCTCTCACAAAACTTTCAGAGATGTATATCAGATCCAAATGTGTATTTACAGAAGCATGATGGTCATCTAATTATCATTGTTTTATATGTTGATGACTTACTGATCACAAGTAGCACAGTTGCCTCCATTTCAACCATCAAAACTGCTCTCCACAATGCCTTTGAAATGAGTGATTTGGGGCTTCTAAAACAATTTTTGGGGCTCGAAATAGAGAAATTTTTTGATGGGATTATGGTCACTCAGTCCAAATAAACTTCAGACCTGTTAGTCAAGTTTAACATGGCTGAATGTAGGCCTGCACCATTCCCTTTTCTTTCAGGGATCGGCCTTGAAGAAGGAAAACAGACACCTCCCATGGATTGCACTATCTATCGACAACTGATTGGTATCTTGTTGTACATGACACATTATAGGCCTGATATTTGTTATACCATGAATGTTGCATCAACATACATGCAGCAGCCTCATGATATTCATTGGAAGGCAGCCAAGAGGATCCTCCAGTACATTCAGGGAACCAAGACCTACGTCATTCACTATGCTGCAGATTCCGAGCGAGAGCTGGTTGGATACACAGATTCTGATTGGGAGGGTGATTCTATTGATAGGAATTCAAATTATGGATATGTATTCATGTTTGGTGGTGGCCCCATTTTCTGGTCAAGCAAAAAGCAGGATTCCATAGCACTATCTTCAGCAGAGGCTGAGTATCGAGGAGAGGTGAATGCTTGCATCCAAGCAGTTTGGTTGCAAGGAATTCTTTTAGAGTTTGATCTTGGTAGTAATTTGTCCACTATCCTCTTTTGTGACAACCAAAGTGCTATTAATATATCCACGAATCTAGTTACCAGGTAGAGGACCAAGCATGTAGATATTCACATGCACTACATCAGGGAGCTAGTGCATGACATGACCATCATTCTGCAATATTGCTCAACTGATGAGCAGATTGCAGACATCTTCACCAAGAGATTTTTAGAAAAGAAGTTCACTTACCTATGTTCACTATTGGGGGTGAGTTCATCAGGGTGATCCAGACTACTTTCAGTGTTCAGCTTGAGGGGGGGTTTTTCCCACTAGGTTTTCCCTCTTTTCCTCACTTAGTTTATTTTGAGCATTGTTTCAGTTTCAACATTGTACAGGTCGACCTATGGCCTTATGTTTTGGGGCCCTAGAATTTTTATGCATCTATTTTTTCTAACTCTTCCTGAGTATAGCTTAAGGGGGGGTGTTGGAGACATTTACCATCATGCACACTCTTTTTGGTCAAATTGGCCCAATTAAACCACTATCCTAAGTATAGTTGACATTAATTGACATTAGTGAAGAATTAATTTCCATCATCCAGTCACACCCACGCCTACCTACAGTCAAGGAGGCTAACTTAGCCTTCTCCTACAGTCAAGGAGGCTAACTGGAGCACTCTAGGGGTGATCTGAGTGATATTAATGCACCTAATTGCTAACTGGTGGTTACAATCAGTTCAACTAGTTAGTTAAGGTGTCTCCTTTCATTAAATATATTATTTAATGATTATTTAATATTATTTAATGATATGGAGTCAACAAGGGCGCCTCCACCAACTTCTGATGATCAGTTCAGCTTCAGTTAACCTCATCGGGGTTCATTGAAGTCATGGAGCACTAGCACTTGATGGTTGGCTTGCTATGACATGTGTTTGATCTCCTTCAGTTGAGATTCAGTCATTTATTGCACTTCGACTTCAATTAGGGTTTGGTGAGTCAATTAGGGTTTTGGTCAAGTGGTTAACTAAGTGTGATTGAATGGCTGACAGTCAGTTAAGCCAGACTTACTCATGATTTCGAATTTCCTCCTTAGGTATTCAGATTTCTCATTGATTCAAGCTATTTCTTGACATTGGTATTGTAACCATTCATTTTTTATTAAATATACAGAGAGGAAACCAATTCCAGTTCCGATTAACACCATTTCATGAGTTATTTTTTGATTATTCTTTGATGAGATTGATGCTTTTTTCCTAGATCAATGTGCAAGAATAATATGCCATTGTTCCTATGTATCAGTTCTTCAGATCATCAGGATATTTAGCCTCTCATTGAGGCCACCATTATGTAACATCAGTTGTATATGTATTGATCAACTCCCATATTTTTGAGCCTTGATCCCATTATTTATTCTTTTGACATTGTTATGAGCATGGGTATGCCCACCTCGTCCATATACGTGTCACACATTCTTTGTATCTCACCCATTGTTGGGAACCAATATTAATACAAAAACCAAAATCCACCATGGTTCAAATGAGGAAGCACCGCTTCTTCACGAGTCTCTACACTATCCCCGTGATCCTATGATGTCTGTTGGCCATATGATGAGCTCCTTCCCTCACACATCAGGGGGGAATATGTTAACACAAAAAATTGCTCACCTAGCTCTATATGGTCTAAACCACATACATACATCATTTCCCTACCATTTTTCCTTACCCTTGACCTTCACAACTATGGTTTACCTTCATTCTCTCTCAAAAAAGGCCAAAAAACCCACAAAAAGGCCAAAAAATATCCCAAAAGGGCTAAAAACACAAAAGGGATTAAAAACCAATGAAAGGGCTTAAAAACCCACAAAAGGGCTTAAAATCCTAAATAGGGTCCAAAACCCTAAAAAAGAGAAAAGGACAAGAAAAAACTATAAAATAGTGTGGAGGTCTCCATCACAAGGTTCACTTATTCCTTCTGTCATTATTCTATTTTCGTGAGTACGTTGAGAATCCATCATTCTCAAAATACTCACATCATTTTTCCAACCATTTCATTTCCCCACCATCTTCCATCTTGTACGTTGACGCACCCTCTGTACTTGCAAGCCCATGGAGAGGCGGTCTCATTCCAAGTTAGGGAACAGTGGCCCATTTTCCAGAAAAAAATAGAAGGTATTCTTGTCCTATTTTTGTTTATTTTGTCCTTTTTTTGTTTATTTAGTTTAGTTGTTTCTTCTTATTGTGTTACTAATATTTTATTTGCAACTAGCTCTTTTCCATTGAACTCTACCCTTCTGTCCCATAGACAGAAGGGAGGTTCTTTTGCATGTAGCTAGGGTGAAAACCCGACTACGGTCAATATGTGAATACTGAAACAACAACAACATCATTAGAATGCTAGTGCTAAAGAATTAATCATCAATAAATGTTATATCATCATCTGCATTATCAACAAAGAGATGATGGAACATCATCATCATTATCATTAACAACATAAAAATGTCGAAACAACATAGTCATCATCAACACAAGGTGTTATGACCTCAACTACATCAACATTATCAACACAGGGTGTTGGGACCATAACCATATCAGCATCATCAACAGAAGGTGTTGGGACCACAACCACATCAACACAAGGTGTTGGGACCATAACTACATCATCAACGTCAACATACAAATGTTGAAGCGACATCATCATCAATATCAATATAGAAATACTGAAAATACCTCACATCATCAGTATAGAAATACTGAAACTATCTTATCGACATCAGTATAGAAATAATAAAACTACCTCACCATCATCAGTATAGAAATATTGAAACTATCTTATCAACATCAGTATAGAAATACTGGAACTACCTCATCATCATCAGTATATAAATACTGAACCTGCCACATCAACATTAGTATGAAAATACTGAACTTGCTACATTAGTAGAGGAATATTGAAACTATCAATCATCTCATCAATCAACAATCACCAGTATAAGAATATTGAACCTGCTACCTGCTACATCAGTATAAGAATACTGAAACTACCAATCAATCAACAATCATTAGTATGAGAATACTGAACCTGCTACATCAATATGAAACTATCAATCAATCAATAATCATCAGTATGAGAATATTGAACTTGCTACATCAGTATAGGGATGCTGAAACTATCTTGGACATCATCTCAACCATCATCATTGTGACAACACTAAAAACATCTCTACAATCACCAATCATCAGTGTAACAACACTAAAACTATCTCAATCAAACATCTCAACAATCATCAGTATAAAAATACTGAAACTATCTTCTCAACTATCATCGGTATAACAATATTGAAGCACACATATCAACAATCATTAGTATAACAATACTGAAGTAAACATTTCAACAATCATCAGTGTGAAAATACTGAAGAAAACATCTCAGTAATCATCAGTTTAAAAATATTGAAACTATCATCTCAACCATCATCAATATAACAATACTGAAGAAACACCTCAACAATCACCAGTATGATAATACTGAAGCAAAAATCTCAACAATCATTAGTATAAAAATACTGAAGCAATCATCTCAACACTCATTAGTATAACAATATTGAATATACATCTTTCCCTCTAACTATCTCGGAGCGGTATCACGGTGAATTCTCTAGTAGATCCATCTAGGAATTTTTTCTAACTTACTAACCCTTTCGAGCCAACAAGCCTAGTTAGACAGATGGATCTTCCTGGGGACAAACAAAACTTGTCCTATATTACCCACCCACTTGGGTTAAACTAATCTATCTAGACATACTAATCCCCCTAGGATCAACAATTCTCGTCTGAATAACCCTTTTGGGCCAACAGTCCTAGCCAGACTTATCCTACTCTAGACCGAGCTACCACCACTGCATCCTTGTTCCATCTACCGTCACCTCATTTTTCGAGAGAGGTCCTTTCGGACTACACCAAGAACATCTCAAAAGTATTCAAAATTTACACAAGCTAGAGGCTTAATCGACATATATTTCACTTGTTCCTTTGTAGGAACATACTTGAGCTTTACTGCTCCTTTCTGCAACTTGTTCTTGAACATTCTCTTCTTGTACATCCAGAACTGCATCGTACATTTACAACTTGCATCATTCTTCTTTTGTGCATATATAACTGCATCATTCTTCTCTTGTACATCTGCAACGGTATCGTACATTCACAACTTGCATCTTTCTTCTTTTGTGGGTGATTGCATACAATCCTTCCTACAATTCAAATACAATTGTATGATTATAAACATTTCATATCATATTCATAATGACATACATAAAGATATATGTCATATAATCATGCAACTATTTTCTCTAATTCAATAATCATCTATATACAATAACTTTCTATATGTCTTCCATCTTGCCAAGAAATTATTTCATAAGTAGCAATGGAACATTGTACAACAACATAAACCACTTACTCATCACCTACATATTAGTAGTAAACTACAAATATTCTAATATGCATAATACATTTCCTGAATCTAGAAACATATCTATGTAACCATCTTGAACAATTAGATATATAAGAAATGACAATTCAAATAATTATCTTTGTTTGTCTGGTAGACTCCATCTTGATCTTTGTCTTCTTGAATTACTAGAGTCTCTGCCAACGTGTTCAACTTCATGTTTGATTTTGAGGACCTGTTCCTATCTTGCTCATGATCAAAAATATTGAACAAGTCTTATTACACCATAGGTCACACAGAGCTGTGTTTGTGTGTCCTACCGAGTGCATCCCTTCTTATTTAATGATGAAATGGATAAGAGTATAATATTCATCTTCATCAGTATAATTATTTTGGACCATATTCCTCATTACTTGAGGAATCTTTACTTGCTTTCTTCTTAGCTGCAATATATTCATCCTTGGTTGCATTAAGAGAAGCACTCTGCTTTCTGAAAAATGTTGGAGTGATATTTATGTTCGTAGTACTACCAACTCAATCAAAGTCATCATATCTCTGTAGTACCCTTCTGAATATTTTACTTGGATAAGGACAATGTCCCTTGGATTTCATCATACCTCTAATACCAAGAATCATGCCAATATTCTCGAACTTTGAGATCTACCATAGTCACTCCCTCTAAGGTGGAGCACCATCCTCCCTCTGCATCTGTATTAGGACATTGGAGTGACAGGTAGACTCCTTTTCTACTAGTATTATTTGTATCCATCTGTGTCACCTGTCGAGGTCACTAGATATCAAGATCCTTCATCTCTAACTTTGATGGATTCTATCTTCAACCTTGTAGTAAAGGTTGGGATCTCCATCACTCTAGTTGATTCTCAAGCTCCTCATGTAACTGTATGTGCTATCCCATGGGTGTCTATTGATATTGTACAAATCCTTTTGTGCATAGGTGGTTCTCTGTAGAGAGTCTCAAACCACATATGTTTCTCAACCTATTCTTCTACTTTGATTACACCAATTGTCTAGTGTAATAGCTACTACCAAAGAAGTGTGTCTAGCCTCTAGAGCAGTGTTTTTTCATAATCGTCTCTCTCTTTCTGATAAAAACCATGAACCTTGCTTCGTCTATTTTGATACTTTGATCTATGGTATACTTGATCTTGTATATCTACTTGAAAGACTTCATAAAACTTCCCTTCATGTATTGAACTCATATCCAAATATCATTCTCTATGATCGTCTGGTACTTCTAGATCATATCATCCTTCCATTCTTCCTTCTTGGGACATTCTTTCACAAAGAGTCCTTTCTCATCACAACAAAACTATTCAGTTGTGAGATTTCCTTCTATTCTTGGCGGGAATGCTCTTCCTTCTTTTTCTTTCTCTACTTGGCATGAGTTGTTAGGGCTTGATTGTCATCTCTTCTTCTTTTTCCATAAATCAATCGTGCACACCTCCATATGTGATCTACTAGAACAACTCTCTTGATTGAAGTTGGAAGACCATTCAAAATTTCAATTTATGCTTCTGCTTTTTTAACATTTCCTTCAACACCTTCTAATTTCTCCCTGAGATGAGATATTCTTGTGAATTAATCATTGAATGTTTTCTGACATTTCACCTTCACATCCTCGAGTTAAGTTCTCAAGGTCATATTCATACATGGTGTTCATTGATCGAACATGTCATTGGGAGTCTTCAAGGATGATACATGTGAGATCCAATTTAGACAGAAATACTCTTCTTTGTTTTGAATAGGTCCTTCTTTGCTTTGACTTCATCTCTACCTGGATTTTTAGCTTCTTCTTTGACATAGTTCTTCATGGCATGCTTCTTCAAGTATGATAAGCACTCTATAATTCCATGCTTAGAAGTTCTCCACTCTTTCAAGATTGTCCTCAAGCTTGGTACTGTTTGTCATCATGATGAAAATGAGAACCTCAAATGGAAATAGAGAGGATGGAACTTACCAATGATATTCCTTCAAATCAATTCTTGCTTGAAGAATCTTTTGAAATACTTCTTTTGGTGAATCTAGGGTTTGATACAGAAAACCTAATTTTTCAACTTAGGTATATTTCATACCAGATTGGATAGAGAGATGCGCCTCCTCAAGGCAAGCTGAGAAGCATACTTATTTTCCCAAAAATATATAGATGTGCCCTCCTAGGGATAATTTGATGGTTCTCCTTCTTCAACTAATTGGTGGAAGGAAGTGCCTGGAATAGGAAGCCCTAGTTTTTCTCTGGTTTCTTCTGTAGAAATGACTGATCTTGTTTCTGTTATAGGTCTAAATTTTAGGCTCCTTAAGGTTTGAAAATTCATCCCGAGGTTGCATGTTTTGTCTTATTTCCATCCCCACAATTTAGAGCAGAATTGGATTCACCAGGTGAGACTTATGCAAAGTTGACTAAGGTGAATTATTTCAGGACGATTCAACATAGTGAACTTGTATAGACTGCCACATGTCACTGTTTCACCTTCGGGGTTTGAAACTTTTACCACAATAACTAAATTTTGTTCCCTATCTGTAACATCTTGAGAAATTTCATTTATACCTTCCTATCCTGAGATATAGCGATTCTCCCTAGGTCACCTGTTTAAGGATGAATTCTGGGAGAGGCTGGAACCCTGAGTTGGAGGAATCATATCTCCTATATTATACTGAATTTGAAGCTGGAAATTTTATACAAGATAGAGTGAGAATTTATATTCGTCCTGTCAAAGTTTCAACTCCTTATCCTTCTCTAATCTCTCATTATATATAAAGTCCCAACATGACTATTTTTTATCTTCTAGGGTTTTCAATCATGAAACCCTAATATTTAGTAACTATAGCTGAAGCAGTCTTTCGGCTGCACAAAGACTTCTTTCAGGGTGACTTTGATACCATGTTAGATTTTTAATGGTTATACAAGATCTAAAAACATTTAGCATCATAACAGCGTAACCCTAAGCAAATGATCATTGAAAGAAAGACAATTGCAACAACACAAGAGAATACAAAGATTTTGCTTGGGGAAACTACAAGGGAGAAAACCCCTAAAAACTTCCTTAGTATAGAATTCAACCAAGGTAGTGTAAAACCCCAACAAGAAGAATAGTTTCTCATCTTCCACAGTAGATTGTTTCTCTCTCCAACGCAATACTTGAGTGATGTGTGAAAATCAGAGAGGCGCCTCACCTATTTATATTCATTAGGTGAGTGCCTAAAATAACTAAATAGGTCGACCAAGTTCCCTAATTAGGGAAGACCTACCTTGGGAGACTCAACATACATTTTATATATTAATTTTGTGGGTACTATTGCCCCGACTTACAATGGAGGGTTTACCTTGTGACTTTTAAATGACTAACTACATAAAGGACATATCCGAATGGAGGAATAACATCTATGAAGGAGAATATAACAAAAGTACAATAGAATATATTCTGAAGTTACATTACTTTAACATAATGCACTCACCTACTCAACCTCAAACGTTGTAGCTCGCGCTAACTATAAATGCACCCAAGGAGAAGCAAGTCTCACCACAATTTAATCAAGAGAAATAAAACTTCCAAGCTGAAGAATCACATATAACCTACCTTATCGAAGAGCCAACCATGGAACCAAAGTGAGCCCCAACAGCAACCAGGTCCACAGCTGTAGAGTTAAAAGACAAGATGCCACAAGAAGAAGCCGGAATGACACCCCTAGAATCCAGGATACATAGAATCAAGAAAGAAAAGATGGACGAACCCAACTAGAGAAAGTACTATACACAATTTAGGTCGTGGAAAATTCAAGACAAGAAATGGAAAAAATATGCGTAGAAACATAACACAACAAAAATATGAGCATATCTGAATGCACCCTTAATAACAATGTTTAATAGTCTCAAATAAATTATTTCCAAGTTCCATATTAGTCGCTACCATGATGGAAAAATATGGATAGATGAACCCATCCCTATCATAGATTCCCTCATCAGAGAAATTATAGGCCCTTCAAGTAAAGGACCGAAAATTATTCTAATTAGCAATGCCACACCCTTAGTCAAAGAATTCACAGGGTTAGTCATGGGACAAAACTCAAAAGGGTTAATAATCAATAAATTCTAAGTATCCATGTCACAGTGGAAGTAATATCTCTCTCTTAATTTTTTTTTAAATCAAAGCATCTCCCTCTTCTTTTTTGGATGAAGAAGAGTTTTGGGGTGGGGTAGATATTAGAAGAGCCTAGTCAACCAACCGACTAGGTCATCTCAACCAACTAGTCAGTTAGTTGGTTGATTCGGTTAGCCAACTAACTAGGAAGTTAACATAATGTAATTTGTATACATAAGACTGGTGAGCCAGAATGAAGTAGTAACCTTTTGTACTCTTTGGTTATCTGTTAATAGAAGACTTGTTTCTATTGTATCCATTACTCACGATTCTTCTCGTCTAATTATATGTGAATGTATTGTTATATATCATTTTATGTGCTAAATATTATTGGTACTTACATGTAATCCCGTAGATTACAATAGTGTCAAATGCATTCTTCTTTGTGATTATCGAATTAGTCAAGTATTTTTGTGAATGTAAATATGATGAGTGCAAGTATATGGATGGATTCCTTTCATATCGGTATATTCCCTTGTAAAAGTGTCAAAACACTCCCTCAAAACTTGAATTAGTTGTTCTTCCTATAAGTTATCTAATGCAAACTAATAATTAGAGTTTTCCTAGGGAATATTTCTACAGTTTTTCTACTAAATTAAGAAATTGAGTAAGTGGGAAATGTTGATAAAAAGGTCGAATCCAATTCTTTTGAGGTACATGTTTCTTAAAAATCTTGTTCTAAGAGACGATCCATAGAAGTTTGAGATTGAGAGGATGAATAACCCCAAATTATTGTGGGAAATATGGGCCATAAATATAATGATTAATAAAATTTTATTCATTATTTTCCTTAAGGATTATGGCTTATGCAATTGTCAAAATAGTATGAATTGTTTCTTCATCATTATCTTACTCATCAAGCCACTGTGCACATTATAGTTCACAATTTTGGAGGGGGTAAAGTGTAACTTGTTTGGTCTTTGTGCCATGTGTGATTGTCATGTTTCTTGACCAACAACTAATCAAATAATCTTCTGTGGCCATCTAAGGCCTTCCTAAAATTAAGGGATGTCCACCGAAATTAGATTTAAGTTGCAAGACATAAAATTATATTGGATACTCCCATAAATCAAGTGAGACAGTAACGTCTTATAATACACCTTCGGGACTAATTTTAATAGGTCAACTAGTTCAAGCACTACGGGGGTAGGAAAAATGTTATAATGTCCCAATCGAGTGAGAGTTTCTAAATTCATTATGTTTATATATGATCCCAAATCAATCAAAGTATTTTCAATAGGGAGATTGTTGATTAAAATGGTGACTACAAGATTCCCTCGGTCCACATATTTTTAAATATTGACTTGAGCAGACATGATTTTATAGTTGGTGGCTCCCTTTTTTGTCTTCTTGGATTTTTAATGCATATTTCCCTAACCATTTTAGCATTAATGGGCATGTCCTTCAAATCCTACAGTAAGGGAATTTTCAGATAGAGACTTTTAAGTTCTTCTTCAAAATCAAATTTAAGAGGAGTGATTGGTTTTTCTACTTACAACCTTTATGAGAAATGAGTCTGTTTATAATGTGGTGTTTGTACCTCTTGAATGTTTGATTGTAGGCTAATTTAGATAATTTATTTTGATCTTGGAGATGTAACTGTTTATTGGATTTTATTTCAGTTTAGGTAGGAGTTTCCTCCTCCTCGTTTTCCTTAATGAATACTAAAGAGTTCTGATTAAGAACATTCCTAGACCTTAAATGATTTCTTGTAGGGACACAAGCATGATATCATATGTAGGAAAGGTTTGAATGTCAGTATTATAGGCAAGTTGGATTGTTTTATTGTTATTTGGATTTGGAATGGGTTGGGTAGGTATTTGCATTGGCCGTGGAGGATTTGGAGGGGAAGACAATTGTAATTGCTTTAGATGACTAATTTGTTGTTGAAGAATTTATGGAGGATATTTAGGATACGATTATGCTGCAAGAAATGTATGTGTTGTAGGAAACATTTATGTTGCAGGATGAGGAAAAGTGGTCATGCCATCATAATATGTCCAACGCAAACCTTTCTACCAAGGTTTTTGTGGAGCAGGTTGAGGTATCCAAATATTCCATGGAATTTGAGTGTTACATGCATGATTATATGAATAAGGAAACTACTCAACATAATTTTACATCATACCTAAAGACCAAGCTTGCCATGGTTGTTGAGGAACCATTGCATATAGTGAATTTGTACCTTCTTTATCTCCCTAATATGCTGCTTTTGTTCTTGGCAAGGAGGAAAAAATATTAGTGGGATGACCTAGATAAAAAATTCAACAGAATTCAATGCTACCCAGTGGGAAGTATCTTAGAAGATTACTTTTCTTGCACTTTGAGAAAAATATGGCCAAGGACTTCTCCAATTCATCCTTACTTTTAACCTACAAAACTTCAAGTTGAGAACTCAAGGAACCAATGATATCAGTTTTAAAATTTTCAAATAGATTACCAATCTTAGCTCTTGTAACTCCAGTTCCTACAATAGATTTCACAAAGATGGAAGTAGCATATCTAGGATTCCTTCTAGTCCTCGAATTTCCTCTATATATCTTTTTCATAAGTCACATATTTCATCACATGACTACTAGGATACATCCCCTAATCCTATCATATTTAGGAATTCTAATGATTCATGTTGGATCCCTGTGAGAATGATTGTTCTCAATGTCTCTTTACCGAGTTGTCATTTTCTTGAGTGTTGAAAAATGTATAGGAATCATTCCACATAGTCCTCCCAACTTTTGTCTTCCTTTTGTGTCATATGGAATATTTCCTCTTTGAGATCTATGGCTTTGCAGTAGTCTTGGTATTTTGTCAAAAACACCTTTTTTATATCCTCCCAAATTTGAATACTATTCCCACTGAGGTTCATAAACCATTGAAGTGTTGCACCTTTGAAGGTAGAAGGAAACAATTTCAATTTTTAAATATAAGTATAATAGTCATAACTCCTACAAACCACATCAAATTAAAACAATAATGCGTCTAGATCTTTGCTTGTTAGCCCATGAAATTTCATTAGGGAAGTTGGAGGAATATTCTTCATCTATGATATTCCACTAGTATCCCTAGTAGGGAACTCAAAGGTTAATGTTTCCTCTTGATTAGAGCTTGTATCTTCTTCATCTTCCATTTTTTCTTCCCCAAACAATTGAACACTATTTTAGGAGATGAAAAATTTGGTTAAATAACTACGTTGAACCCTTCTTCTAGTTGCCTATTTGGTTCTCCAACAATGATTAAATATGTTGTAGGTTCTACTGGATGATTTGGAAGCTCCAAAATTGCAAGTATGGTTTTCCTATGTGTAATTACTTCTTTTGAAGTAGGTGCTCTTTCAAATCCTAACACATGAGTCTTTCCTACAGTTACCCTTATACAAATTTCTTTTGTATGTTTCCCTGACAACCAGTTAGTATATGTGGAGGTTTTCATAGTCCTACCAAAAGAAAATCTTAGAACTTCTTTGTTTTGTTCTTGATAAACCTGCCTTTTCTATCTCTATCTCTACTCATGGAGTGTTATCATATTTCAAAATGCAACAAAACAACACTCTTCAAAATAATTGCAAATTCTTGCCTTCATATTTCACTGTATCTAGTCTGGGGTGCTACATAACCGAGATAAAAATAATTAAAATCAACTGAACTAAAAACAAAGAATTTAAAGAAACCATACCAACACAACAAGGGCTTGGGGAAACCCACTAAAGTGGATGCATCAGGCTATTACGCCATATAAATTATATGGTGAGGTCATCTTTTTGTCTTATTGTTTCTCCTCCTTTGTGTCTGAAATGTTGGACCGCTACAAAACAACAAGGAAAATTCACACTTTGGTACTATTCCTTCACCAACAATGATACCAAACTGTCAGTCAAATTGTAAGGTAATAATTTCTGTTACATTTATAATCAATCTGCGTTTGTAAAATTACAAGGTGCAAGGCACAGTATATGTAGAGATAGTCCTAAAGTGCTTCTAGAACTATGAAATCCATTCGTTAATAAACACACAACCATTAAAAACAAAACTTGCAGTAGAAAGCAACTTAAATCCTCATTAGAGAGAATTTGAGGTCAAAAATGGGCCTCAAAAGGACCAAAATGTACTATAAAAATGAACCAATTACATTCTAGTGTATGACATCATCCCCCATGGTTGAGGTGGCATTGCATGAGTTAAGAATGCTTATTTGTCACATTTTCTATGGTGGATGAAACCCCATAGTTAACCAAGGTAGTGGTACAAGTACTTTTAAGTCATAAAGTAAAGTACTCACAATAAAAGTCATTTCACACTTTTTCATAAAATAATATTATTGTCATTTTCAAATAAAGTACTCATAATTCCTAAAAATGTCTTTTCACATTTTTTTATAAAATGATATAGTCATTTTCATGTTTTTTAATTTTAAATTATATATTCATTCAATTTTATTTAATATCATAATGTCAAACTAATATATATATAATCTTGTACTTTTAAAATAAATTAAATTCATGCATAATATTAATATGAAAGATGTATGTTAATTATGGATGAGTTATATATTATATATATATATATATAATCATACGCATTTATTTATATCATGTTTGAATGTATAAAACAACATGTTGATATGATAATTTAAACAAAATTATTATAATTTTTTTTGACAAAAAAAATTATTATAATTTTTTAATAGTTAATTTTATTGAATAATATGCAAATTATGTTGTTATAACCTGTTAAATATTAATTAATAATAATGTCACTATGATAATAAGTATAATAAATGTTATCATGCTAGTTTTAATAATAAAAATATTTTAAAATTTTAAAGATTAAAAAATTAAGAAAATTAATTAAGCCATTTATATTTAATTTGAAATTATAACATACTGTGTAAAACTGTATTATGATACATTTTTTTAACAAATTAGTAACATTGTTTTTTTACATATATATTTTGTATTTATAATTTTTTTAGTTGCAAGGAGTGGAAATAATTGTCTTAGATAAGTATTTATATTATAAAAATATTTTCAAAATGTATAAATATTTTTTTTAATAATTTATTTTCGTTTATAAAAAATATTAGAATAATTTATGTTTCAACTAATAAATTAAAAGAATTTATGCACTACCATTCACTTATTAAGTTAATATGATATATTATTTATTCACAACTTTTTTATTGCTAAAAATTAATATACATTAAAATCAACTAATAAATTAAAAAAAATTATACACAAGTGTTGATTTATTCAGTTAATAGGATATATTATTTGCTCATAACCTTTTTATTCAAAAAAAAAAAAAACATAATTTTTTTATTGCTAAAAACAATATACATTAAAATCTTATATACTAATATGACATATTTTCATAATGTATAAATATTTTTTTAATAATTTATTTAAGAATAAATTAAGTCTTATATTATTTTCTATAAGAGATTTAACTATAACATTCATTTACAATAAAATGAATATATCAAATAAATTTATGATTTTGATATTAATTTATTCTAATAATGCAATAAATATTATAATAATATTGTTAAAATTTTACATGTAAATAAATCTCAATTAAATCACATTAAAATTAAATTGATGAGGAATGTATTAAATACAAAAAGTCAACATAAATTCAAAAAATAACTCCTAAAAATAATTATTTTGTTTAATTTCATTTACAAGTTCAAGACAAATAAATGCTAAAGGACAATAATTTTTTGGGGAATTTACAATGAATCTTAGTCGCATCATTGTACAGTTATTTTATTAATTTTATTTATAGTCAATTTAGAAAAGTAACTCAATCGTGGTTATTTATATTGTGCATAAAAAGTAGTGTAGGAGGTGAGTTGTCATATATACCTACCCCATAAAACCCCTAACTCATAATATTTTAATATATCTTATATTTTTGTAGTACGTCTCTTAGGAGGCCCATTTTTGACCTCTAATTCTCTCTAATGAAGATATCATTCAAGATTGATTTCACTCCATTACGATCTCCTAAGGTAGAAATACAGGTTGGTTCATATATCTTTGATGATCAATAGTATTCTGTGAATCCCATCTTAATGAAGTATATCAATGCTTCGAACAACATATCATTAAATCAAATATGAAATATTAAGTAACTAAAATCATGAACACATGAGATCAATATTATTTAGATATGAACTATTAAAGGAGAAGTTCATATTAGCATGCATAGCCAACGATACTCTGCAAGTTTTTTTTTTAGCTGACGGCAATTCAAGAATACATGAAGTACAACTTCGTAATTCATCAAATCAAATATCAATTATATCTTAAGTAAAAATAAAATCTTAAGAAAAAAACTCTATAGGAACTATGTATGGAAGAATTACATGCTACAAGAAATAGCCATAAAAGCATAGCATATCATTTTAGAAATCTAAAACATACTAGTGCTTAGTAAATGAACTAATACACATACACAACACTGTAACACCCCAATTTTGACCCTGTTTTCATTAAATGTATATGATGTATATATTGTAATCAATTGTGGTATGGAGCTAAAGGCAAAAATTCCCACCATGGATTATCTTTTGTATGTTTCGGCGATTAAAATTGTTGCCAATGGTTTTTCATGTTAGCCGACACATTATAATGTTGGACACCATGTAAATATGCATCTTAATTAAAAATACCCACAACCAACTATGTCAATGCAACAATAATGAAAAGGGAATGATTTCCTAAGGTTAAGGGGGGGGATGTCTAACCCTTGGGAGCCATTGGGGAACAACCAAGTTTCAAGTGATGAACCCATCTAGATGTCAACCATCCTTTTTGTCTTGTTCACCCTTCCTTGTCTCATACACCAACCATTTTTAATTCTGTAGGAATTGGTTGGGTAGTTATTATCCTTGGATAACGTATGCATGGGCAGTTGTGGGGTTGGAAGGACTGTCGATCCTTGCCCACACGCAAGCCCAAGGGCAGGGGCATTCTCTTTCCCTCACGGGAGCAGGGAACCCATTCCACGATACCACCTTCACGCACACAACATATTACACTCATGCAGGCTGACATTCGAGACTATTCTTCTTCTTCCCTGATTTTGCTGTGTGTAGTTCTCTTCATGTTGTGGGTCTGGGTATGTGAATCCACCTTCACACAGGTCACATTACTTCCCTCACGCAGCTGAGAATCGCTGTTGGTTTCCCCATGAATTTGGGTTGTTGTGAGTTTGTTGTTGAGTCATTTTGGCCACGATAGGGTCGTAACGACTCTAGAGTTGAATTGCTCAGTTGGGGCTGTGTATTACCCAATTGTCGTCCTGGTTTTGTTCTGTGGTGTTTCCTTAAATCCCAGAGCTGTGATTGTGATGTGTTTTGCTGTGTGTGTACAATGGTTGGTCTTCGGACTATTTGGGAGTGGAATGGAGCCTGAGCATGCTTGATAAACCTAGTGGGTGTCGGAGCCTCATAGACAGAGCTAGAGGGATGGCTTTCTTCTCTACACCCCCTGAATAGCACTGGAAGGGAAGTCATGGCCTAAGGGACTGTGCAACAGAGAAGGGGATGATTCCTTGTGTTGGGTGTGTGTGGATGTATTAGGAGTCAGGCTAGATCTAGTGCAAGTGTCCTTAGCTCTTAAGTGAACCCACTAGCTTAGCAGCCAGCATTCCCAGCTCTTGATAGCTTGATAAACCCAACTCCGTTGGCTTGGCTATGAGTGTTGTGTATCCTTGACTATGTGTGAGCCTGATAGTTTCCCCTTATTCCTTATGGAATCATGCCCATCTCGGGGGTGGCAGTGTTTTTGCGTTATTGATGAGCACACTGGCCTATGGTTGGGTGGAACATTGCAGCAACATAGCTGGTTGCAGGACAAGTTTTCTTGAAGATAAGTATTCTTGTGCTTAAATCCTTGAAACTGTATTATTTTATAAATGAACATGATGAATGCTTATTGTGTGATTGAATGCATTTTTCTTCCGGTCTATGTTTGATGAATTACACATATGCACATGTATGTTTTTATTTCACTGCATTTTTATTATCTTGTTCATGGGGCTAGATTGCATAGGATGATTAGTAAGGTATAGTCACATCCTCTTCGCCGGTCTGAGGGTCGGGGATGTGAAAAACACTCTGCAAACAAGTAATAAACACACACCACAACTATTTCTAATAGGAAGGGGGACCTTCCATCTCCTAGAAATACACCCTCTACTACTAATTAATTCAGAAATAACAATAAAATATGCATAATAAACTAGCTTCAATTAATCATAATGATATAGTACAATAAGTCTGAATATTTGCTCATGTCTAATCTCCAAGTCTAATAGCTTAACCCACCACTAATAGATTGATTGGAATTCATAAATGTTACATTTCACAAACAACGTTCTATAGCATTAGCGGGGCAGAAACACGTGGGCCAGAACGATTGCATAAATTATACTGCTAGATTACAATGCAAAATATCTCATGCTAGCTTTGGAGTAGGAGGTTACATCAACAAATCATGTTAGATAAACATACCAAAGAAATAATTTGTTTTTTTCATAACATTTCATGACCAAAGGAATGAAATCGCTCCTCGATATTTTGTGTTGTAGGAATGATGAAGAGAACCAAAGATCTTGAGATGTCGGTTTCCTAGTGACTATTTAGGCTGATTTGGAAAATATGTCACCATCTTGGCATGATTTACTATGAGATCCATATTCCCCTTTTGATTCATGAAGATTGAAGGTACTCATAACGATGAGGTCGTTATTGGAAATGAAGGCATTATGGGAAAATTTAGGTGTTCCTGAAAATAACAATGGTTTCCAGAACTTGCTGCAGGAATTGATCCAATAACCTCATAAACCATAACAATTTAATATTCAATCTATCCATAATAAATAAAGAAATAGGAACAAACGCAGGAATTGATCCAATAACCTCATAAACCATAACAATTTAATATTCAATCTATCCATAATAAATAAAGAAATAGGAACAAACGCAGGGTTTTGTACCTCTGAACCTGAGATGACTTTTCATAGAAAAAATATGGAATATTAGGTTATTCTAGGTGGAAAAATAGGGTCATTTATAGGAAAAATCGCCAAAATGAGGGTCTGACTTAAAAATAGAGACCCTAGAATTATTAAGGATATGGTGAGAAACTTAAAATAATTATGTCCAAACTTATGTTCTAATGAGGATACAATCCATTTTAGGATTATTAGTATGGAAGGTTGTAAAATATAAAATCATCAATTAGTATATTTGATATAATTTTTTTAGTGAAAAAATAGTAAAGAAAAGGAAAAAAAATACACATTATTTTATAGAAGGTGTTGTTGGCACCCAACAAATTCCCTTAAATTTCATAAGTTTAAGGGGGCCTATAAATAATTTTGTAAGTAGTTTTTTCAATTGGTTTTGATTTCTTTGTTTGATTTGATTGCTTGGGTTGATGACATTCTTGCATGTCTTTGATACTTGATTTTTATCGATTTTGCAACCACACTTTTATGAGATGATGGTTTGGTGGTTTGATTGATTTTTGTTAATCTTTAGGATTCCATAGGTAGTTGCATTTTTTTATTAGATTTATTGCAAATAATTTGATATCTCATTCTTCTTGCAAAATAAAACATCAAACCTACACATATTACAAATGAAAAAATATAAACAAAATACATTATTGAATTATATATATTAATATACAAATAAATATTATATAATAAACTTTTCTTTTTATTTCGTAGTTAATAATGATTTAATACAACATAAATGAGTATTTCCCTGACCTTGATTCAATATTCTTCGTGAACATAAATTAGTATTTCCATGACCTTGATTCAATGTTTGAGACTTTACTTCCTAATGAAACGTTATATTTGAAAAGAGGGTTTGTATAACTTTGGATAAACAAATGTAATGAAGATGTTATTATCTTATCTAGTGAAAGTTGCATACCCTATAAAGTGTTATTTCTTAAAATTTACATAAAATTTACGTAAGGTGAAGAATTTTGACAAGTATTCCTTTTAGGGATATGACTTTTATCTATTGGAGCTATCTAACGAGATGTTTTTTTTAACTCTTAGGTTGATTTTTTTGTCCAAATCTTGTGAATTTATTTTACGAAATTTGTAATGGTTGTTGTTTGTTGAGCGATTTTAAGCTCAGAATGAAATTAGGTACCCTAAACACCCACACTCTGTAAAATCTAGCAATATTTTTGAAGGTTTTGAAAATTTCGTGAAAATTTATGACAAAAATTTGGTAAAAGCCAACTCGAAACAAAGGTTAAAAAGTCCCCTCTTTAGAGAACTCGTTTATCTATTTCTTTTTTCTCCTTTTTCATTAACACTTTTGTTCTCTTTGCCTTTTTTTACATTGAATTTTCTCTTTTTTCATCAACACTTTTGTTCTCTTTGCCCTTTTTTACATTGAATTTACCAAAAGAGTGAAGTTAATTTATCCACGAAAAATTTACAAAACATTTGTAAATTTTTCGTGCATAAATTATGTAACTCTTTTAAATTATTGTTTTGTTTTTATGTATTCTTATTTTCTATCACATTTTGCAGGAATGATATGGACGTGTGTGTTTTGTTTACAAATCCGAATTCATTCTTATATATAGAAAATATCAACCTGAAATTTGAAACGTTAACAGTGCATTAATCCTTCACGTCTTGCTGCGAAAGGTGGCGTGAGATTATGGATTATCTTAAACAAAGGCATTGTTACGTGAAAAATTTTAATGCATCATTACAACGAGCTCAACCCGTTGAGAATAATATCAAAATTTCGCTTGCCACGATTAATAGGAAGATGAATTGTTTTTTTGTTTTAATTTATTAGATTGTTTTGGCTTTTTTTGCACCTAGTTTGTATTTTTACGGTTTAGTTTTAGTTGCTAAGTCAATCTTAGTCTATAACAAGGCATGGACATTCAAAACAACATACCTAAGGTTTAGTTACTTTCAAATTTGTACTAGAAGTTATTCAGTTTCTACCCAAGCATGATTCACCAAGAAAATATGCAATTGTCAAAGTAAGAATCTTGAACCAACTTTCCTTGAGTCTTGGTGGTGATCCAAATCCATCCTCTGTAAATGTGCCTATATTGGGTTTGGATACATTATAGTTGGTTAATTTAGGCTATATTAGAGTTAGTCGGCTAATGGAACCATAAAACCCTTTGGGTCCAACTACTTTAAATGTCTTAAGTTTTCTAAATACTCTAAGACCGGTTGTCACCCCCTTTTCACTTAAGTGCAGAATTTCCTGTCAACTAGTGTACATTTACTAGCACAACCATATTAAGTAAAAATACATATATTGATCATGCTTTAACATGTTTAATTATGTAGTTGATCAATTTTTATTATGGTTGACTTGAATTAACCATGGTTAACTTATGTTGATCATATTTGATGATAGTTAACCATGATTAAATATGGCTAACCATATTTAGCTATATTTAACTATAGTTAACCATATTACACATTATTTTAGACTTTAGATACAAAATGAAAAACTGATATTCTTCAACGCCTTAATTTTCACAATAACTACTATTGGGTCTAATAAGGAAGACATAATTTAGACTTTAGATACAAAATGAAAAACTGATATTCTTCAACACCTTAATTTTCACAATGACTAATCTTGGGTCTAATAGGGAAGACATAAATTGAAAATAAGTTTTACAATGCTTTGAACTACAAGGGAAAAAAATAGGTTCCGATTATATATTCCATTACTACTATATTTATTTTAAGAGTTTATATGCCTTTAACAAAGAATTAGGGTTATTTTAAAATGTATCATTATTTATATTTTTATGTAGGTAACAAATCTTTATTATTTTGAAAACTCTCATAATTTAATGTTCTTATATTTTCTAGGTTTTGTGTGTTGTTTAATTGGCATTGAGGTTAATGCTCACCTTTTTTCCAATATATAAAATAATTTATATTATTTAGTTTTAAAGAAAAAATGCTTTAAAAACGCATCACTAGTATCTTAATTAACCCACAGAATTTCCCAACAAGGGTCACAAAATAATTTAGTAGTTAAGTAAGACCTTAGAGCTAAGCATCCATCGAAATGCTTTCCCTTGGTTGTTTCTCATTTTGAAACATAATAAGTTGTCTAAATAGGGAACTTTAAAAAAACCCCATCATCAAGTGTTCAAGAATACCTAGGGATTGAGGCATCATGTAAGAGAAGGTAAAACTCGAGGTGAGGTTGTTACTTTTATCCTAGGGGGTTCCCACCACCTTGATTTGGAGGAAACATCTCTCCATTCAAGGGACAACCTCTTCCCCGCACTTGACAGAGGTAACTTAGTGGCCAAATTTTAGGCATCTACATTATTGGTGACTATCATGGGAAGTGATAGTACATGGAACAAATTTTGTTGGTTGTTGGTGTTTCTCCTAGTGCCCCTCATTATAAATGATCCTTTTGCACCTTCATTATCTATCACAAGTGGGTTGGTGACCATTTGGATTGATATCTATTGGAAGGCCTATTTCTCTTTGAATGGAAGGTTGTTAAGTCATGAGATATTTTCACACACACAAATTTGAAAGACCTACACATGTTTACCAATATCCCATTGTTGGAAAAATGATCCCTCACATGCACCCACAATTTTATATGTTTCATTTAACACTTAATTTGGTTGCATGATTTGATATTATTAAATAAATGTACTTGGATATTGGATTTCCATCAAGGTCACCCCCTACCCCTAGTCACTCACCTTGACTAGTTCGGCGAAACATCCCCTTACTCCCCTCTTTCTCACCCTGGAATTCTTATATCTATTTAAATTCCCTTATATCCTAACCCTAGTATTGTGAACATCCATTTCTCAGTTCTCCTGGGAGACTTAGAATACAACATCCTTCTTAGCCAATATTAATTGGATGTAGTGATGGTCGTTCCCTATAATTTCATGAGAGAACTATTATTCTTTCTTGAATGTAGTCCCTATATCATACTTGGTAACGGTGAGATTTGAAGGTTTGAATGATTGAAAGGGGATGATATTTCCTCTAATCATTTACGTAGGGATCTAGAATGATTTTAAAAAAATTGCTCGATGTCATCTAAACCTCAACAAAAAGTGTGGGGATATGAGCATGTTATTGTGGGGATATGAGCGATCAATTATGGTCTCTTACCCATATGATATTATAAAACTCATTATTCATCATTTAAATTATATATATATATATGAACATACATAAAACATAACACTTATATAAATTTCATGAATATGCAACATCATCACAAAAAATTATTGTAATATCCCGAATACTGATATTCTACTGATATTGTGTATAATGATGACTCATACACTCAATCTTGTGCAAAAATATGAAATAACTATGCATGCAAACTTGCCATGAAAAAATACCCTAAAACATAGCTGAATTAGGGCTAGGGTTTGCAGAAAGGAATTTAACACTTACCACTGATAACTCGGTTGATAATACTCCTAAGATAGGTTGCATGCATAAAGTGTCCAATAGGTGAAGTATCAGTGCTACCCTCCTACTGTTGACGCCCAATTGCACACGTGTGCACCCCTCAGATTGAAGATAATGTTTTTGGAGGAGGAATGGTCAGATGTTGCTGAAGCTTTGTGGACTTGTCAGTATTTTGCTGCTGGAGAGATGGACTGTCACATGCAGAGGTTTGGCTACCTCCAAGTTCCCTAGCGAATTGGTTTGTTGTTCTGTTGCTCATGCCCCCCAAACTCTCTGTTTTGTTGATAACTACTCTAGGTGAGAAAATTGACGGCTGATAGTTACTCTATGCCGTAGGATAGGCCCAATGAGAAAGAGGAAGCTGACATGCTGAGGAAATACTGGGTTTTATGGTCCCAACGAATCCTTCTGAGGTTTTCCATCTTTTTCCAGCTGCAAAACGTGGATCTTCCAATAATCCTTCTCAGTGTGTTGGATCACTGAATATTGATGTATATGATGAATGTAATGGATAAACCTAGATGATCTATCCCCAAAACAGACTAGGGCAGATATATCACTACTGAACCCTCGTTAGCTAAAGACATCTTCTTCAACCCCAGCTGTCGCGGTTGCACGTTGTGTTGCTGCTCAAAAATCCAAATCAATCAACAACAATAATAATAGATAGTCTCTTTAGTCCAATAACCCTCTTAAATAGAATCTCATGCGCTTTTAGGGTTTGCATGTCACTTTTAGGGGTTCTGCTTCACTTTTGCACGCATCCAATTCTAATTTGATGTTGACTTTTAAGACTAAAAGAATAAGGCTTCTCTTATCTAACTAATGACTTTAACACTGAATGAATGTTCTCATCCGCTCTAAGTATCAAATGCCCTTAGTTAATTCCCTCTCATGCAGTACCCACTTGAACATATGGGAATTAAGTAGGTTATCGGGTGTTTTGGGTGCTTAATTAGAGGGGGACATTACAATCCTCCCCACTTGAAATTGCATGTCCTCAAGCAACTACAAACTAGGATGCTGCAATACCTGCTCTCCTTCCCATGTGGCATCCTCCATAGGTAATTCCTTCCATTTTACCAAATACTCACGAATCACCTTGTTTCAAAGCTTCCTTTCTCTTACTTGTAGGATTCTCTTTGGAATCAGTACCAGTAGCCCTTCATCATCTAAGGGAGGCAACTCGGTGGATGGAGAAATGTGTTTTCCTAATGTTTTCTTGAGATTGGGCACATGAAACGCATTGTGAATATTTCTCTCCTTTGAGAGTTCTAGCTCGTAAGCCACCTTTCCAAGCTTCCGAACTACGTTGTAAGGACCATAGAAGCAAGGTTTTAGTTTTTTCGCTCCTTTTTTCTTGAGGGAAGATTTCCTGTATGGTTGTAGCCGTAAATATACTAAATCTCCTACCTCAAAGCTCCTCCCAATCCTGTGTCTGTCTCCGTATAGCTTCTGCTGATTCTGAGCTTCTTGTAAGTTCTCCCTCAGGATCTTAAGGATATCTTGATTGTCGTGTGCCCAATATTTTTCCTTGGGTGCTTTGATGTCTCCAAAATCTAAATCTGCGAAGTTCAGTGCCTCATAGCCATACAATTCTCTAAAATGTGTCATCCAGATAGACATATGGTAGGTAGTATTGTAGCAGTACTCCCCTAAGTGTAGCCATTTAATCCATGTTCTCTGTTGGCCTTCTACATAATTGCGTAGATACCCTTCAACCCACTTGTTGACAATCTCTGTCTTCTCGTCACTTTGCGGATGATAACTTGTACTTGTAGTGATTTTTGTCCCTACCAATGTGAATAGATCCTACCAGAAGGCACTGGTGAATTTATTGTTCTGATCACTAACAATGGTTTTGGGTAGTCCATGTAGT
The DNA here is from genome assembly GCA_001517045.1 of Pseudotsuga menziesii. NCBI lineage: Eukaryota > Viridiplantae > Streptophyta > Pinopsida > Pinales > Pinaceae > Pseudotsuga > Pseudotsuga menziesii. The sequence goes on along the minus strand of LPNX010394557.1, from coordinate 109,036 downwards.
CTGAATACCTCTCTGAAGAATAACTCAGCTACCTGTGCTATTGAATAATCATAAGAGATAGCAAATAAGTGTGAAAATTTGGTCAACAGATCTACCACTACATATAAGCAGTTTCATCCCCGTACCTTGGGTAACCCTGTAATGAATTCCATTGATATGCTTTCCCATTTATGCTCTAGAATCGGTAGTGGTTGAAGTAACCCTGTCGGATGAGTGTGCTTGATCTTGTTCTGCTGACAGATGCTGCATTCCCAAACATGCTGCACTACGTCCCCTTTGAGGCCCTTCCAAGAGAACCTCTCATTAGAGAGAATTTGAGGTAAAAAATGGACCTCTTAAGAGATGTACTACAAAACTATAAGATATATTAAAATATTATGAGTTAGGGGTTTTGTGGGGTAGGTATATATGACAACTCACCTTCTACACTACTTTTTATGCACAATATAAATAACCATGGTTGAGTTACTTTTTTAAATTGACTATAAATAAAATTAATAAAATAACTCTACAATGATATGGCTAAGATTCATTGTAAATTCCCAAAAACATTATTGTCCTTTATCATTTATTTGTCTTGAACTTGTAAATGAAATTAAACAAAAAATTATTTTTATGAGTTATTTTTTTAATTTATGTTGACTTTTTATATTTAGTACATTCCTCATCAATTTAATTTTAATGTGATTTAATTGAGATTTATTTACATGTAAAATTTTAACAATATTATTATAATATTTAGTGCATTATTAGAATGAATTAATATCAAAATCATAATTTTTTTTATATATTCATTTTATTGTAAATGAATGTTATAGTTAAATCTTTTATAGAAAATAATATAAGACTTAATTTATTCTTAAATAAATTATTAAAAAAATATTTATACATTATGAAAATATGTCATATTAGTATATAAGATTTTAATGTATATTGTTTTTAACAATAAAAAAGTTACAAGAAAATAATATATCCTATTAATTGAATAAGTCAACACTTGTGTATAAATTCTTTTAATTTATTAGTTGATTTTAATGTATATTAATTTTTAGCAATAAAAAAATTGTGAATAAATAATATACCATATTAACTTAATAAGTGAATAGTGGTGCATAAATTCTTTTAATTTATTAGTTGAAACATAAATTATTCTAATATTTTTTTATAAACGAAAATAAATTATTAAAAAAATATTAATACATTTTGAAAATATTTTTATAATATAAATACTTATCTAAGAAAATTATTTCCACCCATTACAACTAAAAAAATTATAAATACAAAATATATATGTAAAAAATCAATGTTACTAATTTGTTAAAAAATGCGTCATAATATAGTTTTATGCATTATTTTATAATTTTAAATTGAATATAAATAACTTAATTAATTTTATTAATCATTAAAATTTTAAAATATTTTTATTATTAAAACTAACATGATAACATTTATTATAATTATTATCATAATGAAATTATTATTAATTAATATTTAACAAGTTATAACAACATAATTTGCATATTATTCTATAAAATTAACTATTAAAAAATTATAATAATTTTTTTGTCAATTTTTTTTATAATAAAGTTATAATCATATAAACATTTATCATATCAACATGTTGTTTTATACATTCCAACATGATATAAATGAATCCGCATGATTCTATATATATATAGAGAGAGAGAACTCATCCATAATTAACATACATCTTTTATATTAATATTATTCATGAATTTAATTTATTTTAAAAGTAGAAGATTATATATATATTAGTTTGACATTATGATATTAAATAAAATTAAGTGAATATATAATTTAAAATTAAAAAACATGAAAATGACAATATATTATTTTATAAAAAAATGTGAAAAAACATTTTTAGGAATTATGAATACTTTACTTGAAAATAACAATAATATTATCATAATGAAATTATTATTAATTAATATTTAACAAGTTATAACAACATAATTTCCATATTATTCTATAAAATTAACTATTAAAGAATTATAATAATTTTTTTGTCAAGTTTTTTTATAATAAAGTTATAATTATATAAACATTTATCATATCAACATGTTGTTTTACACATTCAAACATGATATAAATGAATGCCTATGATTCTATATATATAACTCATCCATAATTAACATACATCTTTCATATTAATATTATTCATGAATTTAATTTATTTTAAAAGTACAAGATTATATATATATTAGTTTGACATTATGATATTAAATAAAGTTGAGTGAATATATAATTTAAAATTAAAAAACATGAAAATGACAATATATTATTTTATAAAAAAATGTGAAAAGATATTTTTAGGAATTATGAGTACTTTATTTGAAAATAACAATAATATTATTTTATGAGAAAGTGTGAAATGACTTTTATTGTGAGTACTTTACTTTATGACTTAAAAGTACTTATACCACTACCTTGGTTAACTATGGGTTTTCATTCACCATAGAAAATGTGACAAATAAGCATTTTTAACTCGTGCAATGCCACCTCAACCATGGGGGATGATGTCATATACTAGAATGTAATTGGTTGATTTTTATAGTACATTTTGGTCCTTTTGAGGCTCATTTTTGACCTCAAATTCTCTCTAATGATCGGATATGCCTGTAGGTCTTCAAGAAACCTTGATTCCTTGATAATGGCGAGTCATGTGATTCCTGTAGGATCTTCTTTTTTAAGGTTGATTTTGGGATGAGGTATATCCTTTCCTTGTAATAGATGATGTCATCAATGATTCTGTACCAGTCATCCTGGATTTTTCCATCCAATAACTCACAAGAAAATTTGTCTTTGGAGTACTCTACTAAGAGAAGAGACCTCCAATCTATGGATATAATCATGAGGGATAACAAAGTGGGTCATTTGGACAATGCATCAACTACTATATTGTTCTTACCCTTCACATACTCTATCTTAAAATCATAGTCCTGCACCTTGCTGACCCATTTCTGTTGGTGCTCATTTAACTCCTTCTGCTCCAAGAAGTACTTGAGTCTGTTATGATCTGTCTTGATTTTGAATTTGCTGCCCACCAAGTATTGTCTTAATTTAGTGATGGAATATAAGATGGCTAACATCTCTTTGTCATGTATGGAGTAGTTGCGCTCATAGTCTTTTAGTTTCCTGCTCTCAAATGCAATCGGGTGATGGTTTTGCATCAGTACTGTTCCTAGTCCTTCTCCTGAAGCATCACATTCCACTATGAATGGCTATGAGAGTATGGTAGTGCCAAAACCAGGAAAGCACTCATGATAGTTTTCATTTATTCAAAGGTTTTTTGTGCCAAATCTCTCCATGTGAATGCCCCCTTCTTTGTGAGATCTATGAGTGGTGCGGCGAATTGAGAGAATCCATTAACATACCTCCAATAATATGTGCAAAGGCCTAAGAATCCTTGCAGTTCAATGAATGTCTTTGGCATGGGCCAATCCCTAATAGTCTAATCTTCTCCATATGAAATTGTACCCCTTCTGCACTGATTATGTGCCCTAGATACAACATTTCTTTCATGTCAAATTCACACTTAGACATCTTCATGTAAAGCGAGTGCTCTTCTAGAATTCTCAATACCTCATCTAAGTGTTTCAGATGTTCCTCCGAAGTTTTGCTATAAATTAAAATATAATAAAAAAATACTAGCAAATACTTACGTAACCGATCCTTGAAAGTGTGTTTCATGCACGACTGGAAGGTGGATGGCGCATTGGTGAGTCCAAAGGGCATGACCAAGAACTTGTAGTGACCATAGTGGAAACATAAAACTATTTTGGAAATGTCTTGATCCCTTACTCGGATCTGATGGTACCCCGAGTGAATATCAATATTTGAAAAGTATTCCCCCCCCCGTAGGTCGTCCATTAGTTCATCAATTTTGGGAATGGGATACCTATTTTTGATTGTATTTTTGTTGAGTGCTATGTAATCAATGCACATTGGCAATGTGCCATCCTTCTATTTTACAAATACCACATATGATGCGAAGGGACTAGAACTGGGCCGGATATATCCTAGTTCTAGTAATTTATTGATCATCTTCTTGACCTCATCCTTGTACCTTTTGGGATGCCTGTATGGGGTGGTGATGACTACTTGATGCCCCTCCTATAACTCAATGATATGCTCAAATCCCCTATCTGGTGATATACCTGTTGGAAGATCCCATAATACCTTCTCGTGCTTCTGCAATAATGCCTCAATATTCGCTGGGTGTTGGGTGTTGTTCTCTACAGGTTTCCTAAAGGTGACCAAGCACTCTATAGACCATTCCATGTCATATTGCTTGAGCATGACCTCCATTCTCTATGAAGATATTGTTTTTGGGGGATAAGTGTTCATGCCCCTCAAAACCACTCGTTTCACATTTGGTCCCTGGAATTCCATTTCTATTGCCTTGTAGTCTGTAGTATATTTTCCTATTGAATGAAGCCATTGAACGCGTAATACTATGTTTGTATCGACCACATTCACTACATAAAATGAATATGTCATTTGGTAGTTTCCTAATGTGACATTCAATTTAGGAATCCATTAGTTGCACTCCATGCTATAATTTCTGGCTACTGGTACAGTAAATCTCTCAAACTTCTCTGTTGGAATACCCATCTTAGCCACCCATGCTGCATCAATGAAATTGTGGGTCCCCCCCATCAATCAATACTACTACTCCATGGCCTTGTACTACTCCTCTAACCCTGAGAGTATTAAATGTAGGTACCTCAGATAATGTAACAATAACTCCCTCTGGTGTATCCCCTTGGAGTGACTCCTCCTCTACTGCCCGCAACTCCTTTATTGTTTCCTTCTTGTAGTCCTCCCCTTCATTGTCTAAATATACCTCTATGTAATGGGATTTGTCCTTTCTTGAGCACCTGTGTCCTAGAACCCATGGTTCTTGACAAGTAAAACATAATTTCTTTCGTCTCAAGTATTTCCTTATGTCATCGTCTAAGCAAGTTTTCTTCGGTATGTCTGGTTGAAAACATTTCCTATCCTTGTTTCTAAATGGAAAGTTGGTCTTGAGTGGAAACTTGTTCTTTGAGACTGAGTCCTGGAGATATATGGCCTTGCTGATTGCATCCTATAAAGTGGGGGGTTTGTAGGATTTCACCCATCCTTGTAGTGGTTCTGTCAAGGCCTTCGTGAACAACATAATCGGCCTGTTCTCCGACACATCTGGCACCATAACAGCTACCCACTGAAACTCCAAGATGATATCCTTAACACTACCTATCTATTTGAGTTGAGATAACTCTCTAAAGTGTATCTATGGGTCTTTCCTGTCAAAACGCTCCATGAGTTTCTATATGAACTCATTGTAGGAACTGATGGTGTTGTGACCCAACTTCACTAGTCCATGGTACCACCACTCATGAGCCTCTTCGTCTAGGTGGAGTGTAGCCAATTTAATGGAATTTGTCTCTATCATGGGGTTGAGTTTGAAATAATTATCCAACTTTTGAACCCATATCCTCGTTGAACCTTTGCGAGCCCCATCAAAGTTTGGGATGGTCAACCTACCCAAGGTTTTCTGCCACTCGCAATTATGATTAAATCCACTGTTAAAATTCTTGGGCCTGTTCCTACTCTTCATGTTGCAGAAATATGAAAAGGACATGGTTGCATGAAACTCATCTCCTAAGTCCCTTTATTCTTGTAAATAGGCTCCAAATGGTTCACTAGGCTCTACTGGCATGACTGGTCCTGCTATGGCATGTTCCAGGAAGTGAGGCATAGTAGGCCTATTGGAAGGTCTGTTATATATGTGTGGGCTGTTTAATTTGCATATTGGTGTATTCATGCTTTTGACTATTGCTTGTAGACCCTCTATCTACCGGTTAGAGAGGTATACTGCTATTACTTAGTTTTGGCTTCGTCGATAATCTGTTTATTTCATGCATTACTTCTTTTTTCCCTTTGGATAGATCTTGCAATGCATGTACTAAGATGTGAAAATCCATCTTGTTCCTTTTCCCCTTTTAGAGTGTATACTTGTTGGGTCCATGTCTAAGTTGGTATCTATTTGTTGGATATCCTCAAACTCCTCTGTGTACCTACTCTTCCTTCTCCTATAGGTTACAAAATTGTCTTCTTCTGTATTCATTTGCTTCTCATGTTCAAGCCCACAACTGGAAAGGAACATGCTCTGATACCACTGTAATATCCTGAATATTGATATTCTACTAATACTATGTATAGTGGTGACTCATACACTCAATATTGTGCAAAAATACGAAATAAACATGCATGCAAACTTGCCATGAAAAAATACCCTAAAATATAGTTGAATTAGGGATAGGGTTTCCAGAAAGGAATTTAACACTTACCATTGATAACTAGGCTAATAATACTCTTGAGATAGGTTGCATGCATAAAGTTTTGAATAGGTGAAGTATTAGTGCTACCCTCCTACTGTTGATGCCCAGTTGCACATGTGTGTACCCCTCATACTGAAGGTGACTTTTTTGGAGGAGGAATGGTCAGATGCTGCTGAAACTTTGTGGACTTGTCGGTCTTCCGCTACTAGAGAGATGGACTATCACATGTAGAGGTTTGGATACCTACAAGTTCCCTAGAGAATTGGTTTGATGTTCTGTTGCTCACACCCCCCAAACTCTCTGTTTTGCTAATAAATGCTCCAGGTGATAAAATTGATGGTTGATAGTCACTCTATGCTGTAGGATAGGCCTACTGAGAAAGAGGGAGATGACATGTGGAGGAAATACCAGGTTTTATGGTCCCATTGAATCCTTCTAAGGTTTTCCATCTATTTCCAGCTGCAAAATGTGGATCTGCCAATAATCCTTCTCAGTGTGTCGGATCCCTAAATACTGATGTATAGGATGAATGCCATGGATAAACCTAGATGTTCTATCCCAAAAAGAGACTAGGGTAGATATCTCAATGCTGAACCCTCATTAGCTGAAGACGTCGTCTTCAACCCCAATTGTTGCGGCTGCATATTGTGTTGCTGCTAAAAAATCCAAATCAATCAACAATAATAATAATAGATAGTCTCTTTAGTCCAATAACTCTCTTAAATAGAGTCTCATGCATTTTTAGGGTTTGCATGTCACTTTTTGGGTTTCTGCTTCACTTTTGCATGCATGCAATTCTAATTTGATTTTGACTTTTAAGCCTAAAAGAATAAGGCTTCTCTTATTCGACTGATGAATTTAACACTGAATGAATGTCCTGATATGCTCTAAGTATAAAATGCCTTCAGTCAATTCCCTCTCATGCAGTACCCGTTCGAACGTATGAGAATTAAGTAGGTTAGCGGGTGTTTTTGGTTCTTAATTAGATGGGGACATTACAATTATAAATGTAAAATAGAGCTACATAAAGAATGTTAGTTTTATGCTAACAAAATAATAGATGATGATACTGAACTTGGTATTGGATTTACTTGTTTTAAATTATTTTCTTACTTATAATATTCAATATCTAGATTATATTTAACAATGTCTATATAGTAATCCTCTTAGACCATTTTGTAAAGGAAGCCTCTTTAAGGGTGAAACATCCTTATTCAATGTATCAAATGCACAAGACAAGATGATATTTATAGGAACCCCACTTCTTTTTCTTGTATTCCAAAGGATTCTTGAAAGGTCCACCTCTTAATCACTTCCATCTATTCTCCTATATTTTGCAAGGCTTCCTCCTCATCTCTTCACCCGAAAGTCTAGTTGTCTATGTCAAACTCCTTTTATGTCTTATCTTCCAAAGGATTCTTCAAAGGTCCACCTCTTAATCACTTCGATCTATTCTCCTACATTTTACAAGTCCTACTACTCATATCTTAACCTTGAAGTCTATTTTACTTTTCCTAGGTTAAACTCATTTTCTAACCTTGCTCATATTTTCTCCTTGAATGAATGAATATCTCTAGTGTCATGTCCCCAACCCTTACACCGGCGAAGAGGACGCGACGAACACCACATACAATTCCAGCATTCCACATGTTCATTATAATTCACTTGACATCAATATGTAGTTGCAGAGATGAAATAGCAGCAGTACTTATCTTTTGATGAAGAATTCACCTGCAACCAGCTACGTCGCTGCAACGTTCCACCCAACCATAGGCCAGCGTGCTCATCAATCTCTCAGCAACACTGCCACCCCCGAGCTGGGCATGATTCCTCAAGGACTAAGGGAACAAGCAGACTTACACATAGCCAAGGGACACAAATCAGCAAGCCAGCACAGCTGGGTTTATCAGGCCATCAACAAACCGGCCAAGCCAGCACAGTCCAAAGACCAACCACTGCTTACTTGCAGCAAAACAATCCCTTCACAACCCCGTGAAGAAGGCAAAGACAATTGGCAGGTGACAGTCCCAACCAAAAAGTGAAACATAGCTCAAGCCACAAGATAACTCAGAGTTTTTCTTGGCCCTATCGTGGCCAAAACAACTCAGTAGAAATCCAAACCAAGGTACATCAATAGCCCAAACTCACAAAGAGTGATAGCAACAATCCACAGTCTCAAACAAAGGAGAAACCTCAGCCAACATACGTGGAAATTAATAGTCGTCCCACATCCAAGAGCACACAGCACACACACGATCCCCAATGTAAACACTGAAGGACTTACCTAGGAAGAAAAAAATGGGGAAAAGAACAACTCCAAACAATCTAACAGCATCCCCAAGGCATAACAACAAACACAACTCAAAAATGTATCAGCCTACATCACCAACAGTGTGGGGAAACAGTAACCTGATCTGGACAACGAAGTAAGTGGAAAAACATACATAGACCATGCTAAGGAAGAGATTACCGTCTCCCAGCCTGATGCGTGAGCAACAGCAACGCAGAACCCACAACCCAGCCGGTGGGGAAAATACACAGTCACGCCATCCGCAAATCCGCAGAGGAATAACTACGTGGGTAAAACCCAAAAGGTTCTGTGTGTGAGAGAGAACAAGGATTCCGCCCCTGCATGTGGATGAACAGATGAAATCCTGTGTGAGGATGAATAGGCAATCCGAGAGAAAAACGAACAGACCACAAGGATCTTGCGTAAGGGAGAGTGCATGAGGGGAAACAGACAGTCGTGAGGCACCAACCCACAATGGAGGTAACGCGTAGTGGAGAGAGTGGCGTGAATGCAGTTGTGGGTGGAGTGTACGTGTGAGCAAGGGGACTGACAGTCTTGCCACCCCACTCCCAAAAACAATAACTGCCCCAACCACCAGCATGTATTCCCAAGAAGGTGGTTGGATAAAACAATAAAGAGGTTGAAGAGGTTGGATGAGACAAGGAATATGGAAAAACAAAACAAGGTGGCAACACATGGGTTTTTCCCCCATAGACCAAGGTTTGACATCCCCCACCCCTTATCCTTTGGAACCATGCCCTTTTCATTCAACGTTGCACTGTCGTAGTTGGTTGTGGTTTTAGTTTTATTTGATGTGCGTGTTTACATGATGCCGAATTATAATGTGCTAAATAGCATGATATACCATCAGTAACTATCCCTATTGCCAAAACATACACAACCAAATCGATGGTGGGGATTTTGCCTTTAGATCCTCACCATGATTAATTAAATTATATACATCATGCAAACGGGGTCGAAACCAGGACGTTACATTCCCCTCCCCCTTGGAATAACACCGTCCTCGGTGTTCCAATACATAGGAATACATATACAATATATATACAATTGCACATCAAAATTTCAAAATTTTGCAGATCGGTCCCACGTTCAATCATCTACTTTGAACGTTTGAGACCAAGCCCCTAGTCTTCCACGGACTTCTCCTGCTGGTTCTCAGCTCCTAGTTGATCCCGAATTCTAGGAACTTTGCGGCTATTGCCTTCATAATGTCCCCTCATTGGGCAGTCCCGGCGTAAATGATGTCCTCCGCATCTCCAGCATCTCACTGGCTACTTCATCTTTACTTGCTCAATTTCCTTTGAGTCTTCATGCCTAGACCATTTCCCAACGGGTCGCTTGGACGAATGTCCCATTGCTGATCCACCTTCCTTTCCCTTGCCGATTATTCCCAGAAGGATTTTCACCTCCCTTTGCAAACCAATAGAGTCTTGCAAAATCTGGTGGTTCATTTCACTCTGCCTTCTCTGTATCTTGAGCATCTCCCCAATATTCTCTTGTGTCTTGGAAATCACTTGAAGGAGACTTCCAGCTAATTCCAACAACTTTTGATCTGCTACCATGATCAATGTGCACCACTGGGTTGCACTGTTCTCACCTGTGAAATGCACCATTGAAATTCTATCAGACCAAGCATAATTTAGACATTAAAATCAGTCAGTTAATTACCCAATTAGCATGACGGTCCAAGCCTCATCAAGGAGACTTTCATATTTTCCATGCCTTCCCCAACATGCACATGAGCTCATTCATGTCCATTCTTGGGCAGGGAATTAACCACTCCAG
>LPNX010394557.1:80900-98473 GCA_001517045.1 Pseudotsuga menziesii | reverse complement strand
TATATATATATATATATATATATATATATATATATATATATATGTATGTATGTATATAATCAAAAGGCAAGAGAGCGTAGCAAGAGTTTTTCCCTCTTTGTTTTGTTCCTTTCTGAAACCCACATCACTGCTGTGGATTTTCATGCTCTTAGCCTCTTTCACTTCACCGCGAATGCTGGACCAATCTCTCTTAGTCATGACACTTAGTGTCTCTGGTCCATTCTAGACCTCTAAACCATGGAGTCTCTCCACATGGTTTGTCTTGGCTGTTAGGACCTCCACAGTCTTACTAGCACCTTTTTCATTACCGCTCATTTTGAGCTTTCCAAGACAGTCACATGTCCACATGCACCCCCTAGGATGCTCTCATATTCCTTGCTTCCAACGATACCTATATCCAAACATTGAATAAATTCACATGTTTAGTTTATTCTCATCAGTTTTATCTCTAGAACAAGAGCTTAAAACATCAAAACCAAATCATATACACATGTATATTTACAAGCAAAAATAATCCAATACTTATCTGTATTGTGCGTATCCTTGTTCGTCCACAGAATCCTGCTTCGCTTTGCAAGCCTTGGGATCACTTATGGACTTAGATGTTAGGTTAGCACGCCAGCTGCTCCACAACATCAAATAATTAATGTCCAGCCAATACATTCTCATGTCAACTAGGCTTGGAACTTACCATGACCATTTCCAGGTCTAGGATCTACTACGGATCCTCAGGCATATCAGAGCCCATCATACACGTATGTCAGCACACACTTATATCCCAAATAACCCTTACTTCGCAACCCCTCGCAACAACCATTTACCTTTTACCTTTTGGGTGCAATACCCAACTGCATCTATTTAGCCTGTCAACACAAGCAATGCAAGAAATACAAGCAAACTCATCAGCGTTATTTCTCTAAAACTATAATCACATTTCATATTATTTACCATCAAGTATTGAGACACCAGGAGTGCGTCCACTCCCTAGGGTGCAATCAATATTGAAAACCCTTTTGTGACTCGACATTGGAAAAGTGTGCACCCTTTCCCGGTGTGTGCCATGTAGGCCCTATTCATACTCAAGCAATCGGTCATCATGGAAATAAATTCAAAACATGTTCTGCATATGGAATTTTAATAATTTGACATGCATATTCTTAGCAAGGGTCACAGATCACTTATCCATTTGCTGTCGCAGTATGCCTTTGTTAAGGAGGAATGGAGGCTCCTTCCCTGAGTTAACAGTCCCTCGGTTAGCCATCCCAACTCCTTTTTACATTTCACATTCACACATGTCTTACCGACATAACCCATACCATCTCACTCATGTTATTACCAAACATGCAGTGCAGATGAGACATTTTCAAAATGTCCAATGGCGTTTCACCCGAAACCTATTTCCAAGATAAGGGAAAACCTTCCCATGAAGTTTGGCTTTTGCAGGACATCACACATGGTCTTCCTGTAGTGTGCACCCCTGGCACATTCATCAAATAGCCAAACAGTCAATCATTACCTGATAATACAATCCAAACTGGTTGTTCCATAACCAAGCAATGACATTAGTAATTAAATTCAATAAGAATTTGCAATTCTGTCTACTACAGAAATTGACTTGCTCAATTGTGGGTCTCTTGTAAGCAGCATTACTATTCCCATTATAATTTTATGCTTACTATCATAATATGAATACCCACTTACCATGCGTCCCTCCTGACACAATCTTACACAAGCCAACAATGATTAGTAGTCATTAGCAATTTCTTAAATCTGAAATTCATAATTCAAATTTAACAACTCATTATGCACACCAACTACTTTTACAACTACGAGACCCTTCTCATAAGGCTTGGCTCTTTCACATGGTAGATTCTGGCATTGGTCAGGGTCTTACCTCTCATTGCCATGCTCGAAATAACCTACCTGAAACCTGAGCTTCAATCAACCAAACACAATCTTATGCAAGCCAATAGTGGCTAGTAGTTGTCAACAATTTCTTAAATCTGAAATTCACAATTCGAATTTAACAACCTATTATGCATACCATATGGTAGATTCTGGCATTGTTTAGGGTCTTACCTCTCACTGCCATGCTCGAAATAATCTACCTGAAACACGAGCTTCAATCAACCAAACACTTGGTAAGTCTGGATGCATATAACCTTTTCATTGCTACAACCATCACCGAAGCATTTTCAGAATTTATAAAATTCAAATACTTCCAGCTGTTAGTCATATGAATATTACCAAAACTCATTTGCTTCATGCAATCATTATCATACTAATATTTGCAAGGTATAGTCTCATCATCCATGTAATTAAATGAAATGTTTAGATACTCCTTACTTCACAAGCGTATCATTTTACCACCTTACTCCTCCATAGAGCATTTCTGGCAGCCAATTGATCATGACTATCCTCTTTATGTACTTATTATCCTGCATTCATAAAAGCCTTTGAAATGGTTATTGAATTGTCATCAATTCATCATTTCAGCCATTAGTTATTCATAATATCACATGCACTCATCTCAATGCATTCATGCAATGCATCACAACATTTGCACCTATGCTTATGCAATTAGTCACTCACGCCCTTCATATGCATACATCTAATGCATAACTACAAGATTCATAAAATATTCTTAATGCATGTCCATTCAACGCTACCTTGCATTGACTCAGGAATACTATGCATTCAACCATACCATGGCCTAACCATGACTACCTCATATAGGATGCATTATTATAATCAAGATCATCAGTACTTACTTTCCTTGTGCTACTAAGCTCAATCAGCATATACAGGCATGACACCTTTCTATATTCAAATATCCACGTGGTATGAGGTCTCTTACCTTTACCATTCCTTGAAACTTGTCATAATTAAGCTCTTACCTTCATGGGTCCTACTTACACCCTTGACATGACCAATTTGGTTGGTCCTTTGCAGGAGATTGCAGAATTGGCTCACCAACTTTTGTTTATGGACTTGTTGCCTCCTCCCTTTCTCCAGAGGGTTGCTAGTCACATTCATCAGCATCAGCAACATATTCAGCTAGGTCCATGTCGTCGTTGGTTTTTCCACTAATGCCAACACCAATGCAATGATTATCATTAGTGGCTCATTATAAATGTGTAATCCTCAATATCCTATGTATGCAAAGCATATCGTCATGCATTTCATGCATAAAACTTAGGAAATGTAGTTATAATCAGCAAGATAGGGTTTAAGGAAACTTCCCTTTTCAAGTCCCACATCCTCTCATGGAACTCCTCTTCCACACAGCAGCTGGTTAGCCTTCATAGTCTTGCTACCTCTAGGCATGCATTTTCTGGACTTATCCACATTGACAGTGGCACATTTCTTCACCAAGAAATCACTAGTACTTTGCACCACCACATTCAAACTCTGGTGGCTTTCCCTTGTTCCCTACTGGATAAGCTTTCCAACACCTATCCACATGCTTCATTCCGACCCCGGGGGTGAAAATCACACTACTTCTAAAATGCCGATTTTCATTACATCTCTGCATTTTTACACACAACTATATTTTGGTCTAGGTGCCAACTTTATCCATCTGTAGGAGCAAGTCTAGAGATTCTAGAAGACTTTTCTATCGGGCAAAGTCAATGCATACAATGAGGAACACTCAGTAACTTGCAGATCTCATTTCTGATGCACTATTCATCTTTTATGAATTATGGGTTTGATTAATTTGCCCAAAACACAGAATTTTATTTTCACAAGAACGACTGTCTCAGGGGATGACGGGGGTCAAGAGGGGTTTTTGCACAATCTAGTGCATATGATTGCTGCCACTTCCTCATTTTTCAGCCCTGAAATTTTACTGTAAAACTGCTGAAAATCCCACTGAAAAACAGTTAAAATTTGCTGGGAAATTCTGCTTGAAAATCTCAAAATTTCCTCTGCAGAATCGGCTCCCATTTCAACTAACCGTTCCGCAGAATCGGCTCCCGAAACAACTAACCGTTCCGCAGAATCGACTCCCAGAACCACTAACTGTTCCGCAAAATCAGCTCCCGAAACAGCTAACCGTTCCACAGAATCAGCTCCTGGAACCACTAATCATTCCGACGTTTCAATGGTCTCTCTCTTCGGAAGACTTAGTGCTTTTTGCTTCCGCAACGGTGGCACACGAACCACTTTCTTCTTCTGATTGGTGGCCCAATCTGCTAAGTCATAACGTGATCGGCATCGACAGTCTTTCTTGTCGGAAGACTTGGTGCTTTTCGCTTCCGCAATGGTGGCACACGAAACACTTTCTTCTTCCGATTTCGGGCCTTAGAGAAAATTTTTAACTTTCTTTCTTTACGGCATCGGCGGTCTTTCCACATCGGAAGGCTAGTGCCTTTGGCTTCCGCAACGGTGGCACTCCAAACACTAACTTCTTTCGATTCGGTGAACTGATTTGACCGGCATCGGCAGACTTCTTGCATTGGAAGACTAGTTCTTTTCGCTTCCGTAATGACGGCACGCCAAACAACTATTTCTTCCGATCGGCGGCTGTTTACTTAGAAAAAATTTCAACTTCCGACGTCGGTGGTCTTTCTCATCAGAAGACTTAGTGATTTAGACTTCCGCAATTGCGGCTCACGACTCGCTAACTTCTTTCGATAGTCAATGATTTTTGCCTTAGAAAATTTTTCAATTTTCTTTCCAACGGCTCTCCGTCGGGCAGGCTTCTGCCTAGTGCTTCCGCTACAGCAGAAGTCTGTTCCCCTAACTCTTCCGCTACGTCGAAATTCAATTCCGCTAAGTGTTTCGACTGTTCAACACTTAGGCAAATTTTGGATGTTTTACTGTCATCAAATTCTGATCCTTGCTGGGAAGAAGGCAATTCTAATTCTGTCACTGCACCTCTGTGGTCCATTCAGGCCCATGCTGCAACATGAGCTCTGATACCACTCTGTCACGTCCCCGACCCTTACACCGACGAAGAAGACGCGATGAACACCACATACAATTCCAGCATTCCACATGTTCATTATAATTCACTTGACATAAATATGTAGTTGCAGAGATGAAATAGCAGCAGTACTTATCTTTTGATGAAGAATTCACCCGCAACTAGCTACGTCGCTGCAACGTTCCACCCAACCATAGGCCAATGTGCTCATCAATCTCTCAGCAACACTGCTACCCTCGAGCTAGGCATGATTCCTCAAGGACTAAGGGAACAAGCAGGCTTACACATAGCCAAGGGACACAAATCAACAAGCCAGCATAGCTGGGTTCATCAGGCCATCAACAAACCGGCCAAGCCAGCACAGTCCGAAGACCAACCACTGCTTACCCGCAGCAAAACAATCCCTTCACAGCCCTGTGAAGAAGGCAAAGACAACTGGCAGGTGACAGTCCCAACCAATAGGTGAAACACAGCTCAAGCCATAAGACAACTCAGAGTTGTTCTTGGCTGTATTGTGGCCAAAACAACTCAGCAACAACCCAAACCAAGGTACATCAACAGCCCAAACTCACAAAGAGTGATGGAAACAATCCACGGTCTCAAACAAAGGAGAAAACTCGGCCAACATACGTGGAAATTAACAGCCGTCCCACATCCAAGAGCAAACAGCACACACACGATCCCCAATGTAAATGCTGAAGGACTTACCCAGGTGGAAAAAAATGGGGAAAAAAACAACTCCAAACAATCTAACAGTAGCCCCAAGGCATAATAGCAAACACAGCTCAAAAACGTATCAGCCTACATCACCAACAGCGTGGGGAAACAGTAACATGATCTGGACAACGAAGTAAGTGGAAAAACATACATAGACCATGCTAAGGAAGAGATTACTGTCTCCCAGCCTGATGCGTGAGCAACAACAACGCAGAACCCACAACCCAGCCGGTGGGGAAAATACACAGTCATGCCATCCGCAAATCCGCAGAAGAAGAACTACGTGGGTAAAACCCAGAAGGTTTTGTGCGTGAGAGAGAACAAGGATTCCGCCCCTGCATGTGGATGAACAGACCAAATCCTGCGTGAGGATGAACAGGCAATTCGAGAGAAAAACGAACAGACCACAGGGATCCTGCATAAGGGAGAGTGCGTGAGGGGAAACAGATAGTCGTGAGGCACCAACCCACAATGGAGGTAACGCGTAGTGGAGAGAGTGGCGTGAATGCAGTCGTGGGTGGAGTGTATGTGTGAGCAAGGGGACTGATAGTCCTGCCACCCCACTCCCAAAAACAATAACTACCCCAACCACCGGCAGGCATTCCCAAGAAGGTGGTTGGATAAAACAATAAAGAGGTTGAAGAGGTTGGATGAGACAAGGAAGATGGAAAAACAAAACAAGGTGGAAGCACATGGGTTTTTCCCCCATAGACCAAGGTTTGACATCCCCCACCCCTTATCCTTTGGAACCATGCCCTTTTCATTCAACGTTGCACTGTCGTAGCTGGTTGTGGTTTTAGTTTTATTTGATGTGCGTGTTTACATGATGCCAAATTATAATGTGCTAAATAGCACGATATACCATCGACAACTATCCCTATTGCCGAAACATACACAACCAAATCGATGGTGGGGCTTTTGCCTTTAGCTCCTCACCACGATTAATTAAATTATATACATCATGCAAACGGGGTCAAAACTAGGACGTTACATCTAGGGGTATTATATGTGGATCCATGAATTCTTCTCCTCCTCATTAACCCTAATTGGTTCAAGGGAAACCTCCTCTTCCTCCCTTCTATATTTATCTTTCCTTCCGAACTCTTGGGGAAATGCTCCTCTTGATCCTAAAATTTCCTCTAATATCATGATATGAGTCTACTAACTCTAAGAACTTTCATTATTTTTAATAAGGATCCACCATGCCCTATGAAATTCCATCCAAATGGGACCTTTGTGGGGATAAGTTGTGCTTCCTATGGTGAACATTTACTATATCTTGCTTGAGAAGTATGAATAACTTATAAGAAGAATATTCTTGTTCTCTTTCCATTGTCTTAATGTCTAAAGTGTTGATGTTTGAGAAAAATAAGAGAAGCTTGAACTTTAAAACTTTTATCGATTGATTTAAGCACAAATGAATCTCATAAATCAACCACATATAAATCTCATAAATATATCAGCCACATAAATTAGCACCATAAATCAGCCATATAAATCAATCAACCTTGAGAGATAAGATATACACTAGGAAAAACCTCCAAACATGGAGGATGAAATGTTGTTGTATTTGTAACTTCATAATATATTATTATGTATATTATAATTGTATATTGTTGCACCCCCATCGAAAATGTGTTTCCCTCCTTTCAGGATGTCATTATTGTGTATGGTCATTGATGTAAACCCTCTGTTGTCAGTCCGGGAAACAGTCCCCAGAATAAATAAAGGAAAATGTACTTTGAAGCATTCCTAGGTAGGTTGGCCCCAATTAGTTATCCTAGTTGACCTAGTTAGTTGAGTAAGTCACCCAATGAAAGAATATAAATAGGGAGGCACCCTCCCTATTTAGACACACTCACTCACTCTCTCATTGGTGCATTAGGAGAGAGAGGACAATAAGGAAAGAGAGAGATTTGGAGGAAATATAGTTCTTAGGTTTTCCCATCTTGTGATATCGTCTTAGTGATATAACTGTTCTAAGGAAGTTTGCAGGGTTTTCTCCTTTATGGTTTCCTCGAGGAAAATATCTGTGTTTGCATATCTTGTATATCTTATGCATCTTATGTATCTTGACGTGATTGTTATTATTTCAGATAAAGTTCCTATTTGAATTAGATTAGAAAAACTAACATAGTATCAAAGCCTGCTTGAAATATGGCACTATCAAACAACTGAAAAACTTCTACAATTGCAACTACTGAAGATTAGGATTTCATGCCTGGAAAACCCTAGAAGGAAAAATCTAGTCATATTAGTACTTTCACTATAACTAGAGTTTGGAGAATTATTAGCAGATGAAACTTGGACAGGACGGATATGAAACATTTTTGTACATCATGTGCAAGTTTCAACCTTAGATTCACTATAATTTAGGAGATATGATTCCTCCAAATCAAGGTTCCAACCTCCTCCAGAATCTGGTCTTAAACAAGTGACCTAGGGAGAATTGCTATATCTTAGACTAGGAATGTCCAAATAATTTTTGTAAGATTTTAAATATACGGAACGTACTGTATCTTTTGTGGCACGAGTTTCAAATCTCGAAGTTGAAATAGTAACACGTGACAGTCTGTAAAAGTTCGCTATGCTAAACTAGTCCTAAAACAAGCCACCTTGGGATTCTTGGAATAAGTTCCACTTGGTGAATACAATTCAGCTCTAACCCATGGGGTTGGAAATAAGATAGATCGTGATACCTTAGGATGGAGTTTCATACCTTGAGGAGCAGAAATTTTGGAGATACAACAAAATCAATATCAAACAATTCTATAGAAGAAATTGGAGAAACTAGGGCTTTCTGTTCCGGTTGCTTCCAACCACAATTTTCAAAAAAGGAGTACATTAGACAAATCACCTTGAATAGGTGCATATTTCTATCCAATCATAAGTTTGAAATTCCATGTTTGGAAAATTAGGGTTTCTTCAAAAAATCCCCGATCAGTTACCTTCAGAACTAGGTTAGACACCTCAAATCGGTAAGATCTATATCTCTGTTATTTCAATTTGAGGTTCTCATTTCAAAATGACTCATCACACCCAACTTGATTATAAGGTTGGTGGAGCTGATAAATTCTGAGCATGAAAGTATAATATCTCCCTTATCCTTGAAGAAAATGATTTGGATCAATATATCAGTAAAGAAGTTCCCAAGCCAGGGGAGATGAGGCTAAGGCTATCTATAAAAAGAACTTGGTCAAGTCCAAGAGAATCATTGCAAATTCTATTAAGGATAACCTCATCCCTCATGTTTCATCCTCAAAGACACCTAAGGAAGTGTTCAATTCTTTAAATAATTTGTTTAAAGGAAATAACATTAATCATAAGATGACATTAAGGAACAAACTAATGAATGTGAATATATAGAACTCATAGACCATGCAATCCTACTTCACAAGGGTTGCTCAAATCAAGGAACAATTTGAAGCAGTAGAGGAGAATGTATAAGAAGGAGATATTGTTATTCCCACCTTGAATGGTCTCCCAATATCATGGGATTCATTCATTCAAGGAATATTTGCCAGAAGGAATTTTATCTCTTTCAACAGACTCTGGGAAGAATGAACATAAGAAGAAGCTCGGCTCATAACAAGAGAGTAGAAGATGGAGAAACTGAGGATAAATCTCTCACAGTTCACACCAGAATAAATAATATAAAGAAGGAGGACCATCATAAAAAAATCAAGGACCATCATCATACAAGACAAAATAAATTTAGTAGATATTATTCCAATATTAGATGCTACACTTATGATGACAAGGGACACTACTCCAGAGATTGTACCAGGAACAAAGGATTATGCAACAAGAAGTTAAACAAGAAATACGTCATGATCACACAACTGAAGATGATGAACCAACTAATAAACAATTTAAGAAGAAAGGGAATATTCCTCAAGTGATGAAGAATATCTACTTTGATCCAGAAGAATTCTACTAATTAATACTAATATCATACTCTTATCCATCTCAGTATTTGGATAAGAAAGAATGCAATTGTGAATGAAGAAGTGACACTCAGAGTAATACAAACACATGTTCCCAGAATCAAATGATAAAGTAGAGCACACTATCAAAGAATCCATTTATTCTTGAAAGGACATAAGGATCAAGAGGGAGTCCACCCACTAAAAAAACAAATATAAGTTTTTAATTGTCATTTCCTGTATATATACTTACATGATATTTTTTAGTTGTGTATATATTTATATTCAATTGATGTATTATGCATGATTGTGTGTCTGCATCTATGAAAAGTATATTACAAACTTGCATGTGATGGGAAATTATCCTATGGTGTTGTACAACATTCCATTTCTACTTATCTAGAATGAAACCTCTTTGCTAACATATTGGGAGTAGTGCACGCTCCTAATAAATGTTATGGTAGATATGGAAGGAATCTATAAAGTTACCATATATAGGACATGAATGAATGTTTTAAAATTGGCCAAGATAGTTGCATGACTATGTGACATATATCTTTTAGAATTTTTCACTATTAATATGTTTTTGAAATTATGAAATGTTTCTAATCATGCAACCGACTTTTACTTGTAGGAAATATCGTGTACAATCACCTACAAGAAAAACAAGGTTGAGACTAGTTCCAAAGAACAAGTGAGGACAGTTCAACTAGAATATTCAATCCAACAAACATACATTAAGAGGAAACTAAATCTCCCAAGGTCAGATACATTGTGGCAGGAGAAAGAGATTTAGAAGAATATATAGGATCATGATATGACCAAACCACATAAAGTAGTAGATCCACCTCGAGAGATGAATACCATCTTGGAAACGAGAGATCATACAAGATGAAGAAAAGTATGGTGAGACTTCCAAATAAATTAAGATGCCTCAAAAACACTCCAGTTATGTGGCATTGTTGAGTAACATCATTGATATAGATCCTTCCAAGATATGAAGAAGCAACCGAGAAGAAATGGAAGGAGACTATGATCAAAGAGTACCAGTTTCTCATGGAGAATGATGTATAGGATGTGGTTCTGAGACTTGAAGGGAAGTATGTATTGTATTCCATGTGGATCTACAAGATCAAGCATGCACCAGATGGAAAAATCAAGAATTATAAATCGAGGTTCATGGTTTCTATTAGAAATAGGGAGGAGATCATGGAAACACATGCTTCATTGACCAGACACACTTATCTAGTGAAGTAGAAGTGTATATCGCTAATAGAACCACATGTACACATAATACTTTGTACAAAATTTAAAGGAACCCATGGATAAGAACATAAAATTACATGAGGAGCTTGAACATCACCTAGAGTGATGGAGATCTCAACCTTTGCTACAAGGTTGAATATAGAATCCTACAAAGGACGATAAGATCAGATATGGGTGCAAGAGGAACTTTCAACAATGTTCAAGATAGAGGATATTGGTATCTAGTGACCTTAAGATATGACATAGATGGATACATAGAATATTAATAGCATATGAAGCTACCTATCAATCTAGTACAGAATGTTCCAATACATAGATTACAAAATGCAGATGGAGGATGATGCTCCGCTTTAGAGGGAGTGACTACAGAAGGTCCTTGAGTTCAAGAATCTTGACATAGTATGAAAGGATGGAAAACTTACTAATGGACTTAGGATTTACCAGAAGTAAAGTGGGTTCCATGCTTTACTTTAAGGTTGAAGGCAAAAGGCTGGTATATGTCGATGACATGTTTTTGAAAGGAGAGGATGAACTCATTGTATATGCAAAGAGGAATCTTGTCACTGAGTTCGAGATGAAATACCTAGGGATGATGCACTACTTCTTAGGAATGGAGGTGTGGGAGAGTGTGGATGGGATTTTCCTTTGTCAAGGAAATTATGTCATGGATATTCTAAAGAGATTCAAAATGATGGACTACAAGGAAAATGGCCACACCTCTGGCATCGAACTTGAAGCTACCTTGTGATTCTTCATCAGAGACAGTTGATGCCATGATGTATCATTATATGATTGGTTTGTTGATGTAATTGATGAATATGAGACCATAAATATGCTTTGTTGTGAACACCCTAAGCTAGTTCCTGACTAATCGAAGACATGTTCACTTGGTTGCTGCAAAGCACATATTGAGCTACCTGAAGGGTACAATTGAGTATGGGATCAAGTATGATGTGAATCATAATATTATCCTACATTATTATGTTTATTTGGATTGGGAAAGCAATGCCACTTATAGGAATAGAACTTTGGGTTGCTTCTTCAGTTCGGAATCCAGTATGATCTCTTGGTTTAGTAAGAAGAAATCATGTGTGGTGCTTAGTACAACTGAGGCAGAATATGCTACAGCTTTCTCGGCTAGTTGTGAGATAGTATGGCTTCAAAATATACTATCTGATTTGTTTGATCTGACTTTGTTCTTTTGGTGTGACAATAAGAGTTACATGAAGTTGTCACAGAAATCAGTGTTCCATGACAAGTCAAAGCATATTGATATCGAGTACCCATATATCAAGACATGATGCAGAGAAGAGAAGTGAAGCTCCAGTACATGGTGACGAAGGAGTAGATAGATGATGTGTTTACCAAGATTCTAGCATGAATTAAGTTCAAGAAATTCAGAGAAAGACTTGGTGTGATCTAGAATGAGGTCCCTATAAATAGGGAGTGGTGAGTTCTAGGATGATCGGAGACACAGGTTGTATTAGTGACATAATCAGTCCTAGCATGATCCCATGCTAGAGATGATGAGATCCCAAAATATGTAGATGTATGAGATCTCACATGGGAAGGTAGACAACTTTTCCTTGAATGTAAAAGATCCTGGAGTGATATGCAGCCTGTTCAGACGTATTTAGTCCTATGGGTTGTCTTTAGGTGTAATCAGTCTTGGCATGGTACACAGGTTATCCTTAGATGTATTAGTCCTGGAATGGGTTTTTCTTGAATGTAAAATATCCTGCCATTGTATGTAGGTTGTTTGGATGTAATCAGTCCTATAGTTTGTCCTGGAGCATAAAATTCTTGGTGTGGTACGTAGGTTGTTTAGAAGTAATAAGTCCTGAAAGGTTTTATTTATATGTAAAAGTCCTGGTGTGGCATGCGGGTTTTCCTTATATGTAATAAGTCCTTGAGGTTTTCCTAGAATGTAAAAGTCTTGGCGTGGTACTCAGGTTGTTTGGACGTAAGCAATCCTTATGTTTGTTCCCATGTTGGAGATGATGAGAGGTCACAAGGCACTTGGTGGGTACTTGGGAAATTCTCACGTAGTGGTAGACACCGGTTGTCTTGGTGACCTAAATAAGTCCTAGAATGCTCCTATGTTTGTATAACGTAGGTTTATCATGATACGTAATTCACTTCGTGTGCTCCTAGGTGATTCTTGGATAGTGGAAGAAGTAGGTTGTCTTGGTGATGTAAATAAGTCCTGACATGATCCAAATCCCAATGTTGGTAGAACACATGTGGTATGTGATATGCTTTAAGGATGTGATATTTGTATGATGATGAGATGATCTAGATATGACAAGATGATGGTAGGAGACACAGGTGATTGTAGTGGCAATATGAATGGTCCTAGATTGTACCTACGCAATGGATTGCTCATAGATATGATAAAGACCTATATGAGGACTAAGCCTACACCCATCATGAAATATGGTTAGCTCTATAGAAAATTTCGATGACAGATAGATGGAACTATTCAATTATCGACAAGATGAGGACTATAGAAGCAACTATGATGATGATTTCATGATGATAACGTGACAAAATGTGTTGATGACTGTGACGAGAGAATACCTTCCTAGTTAAGAGGAAGTGTTGTTGTATTTCTAACTTTAGAAGATACTCAGATGTATATTATCATTTTATATTGTTGTACCCCCATTGGAGATGTGTTACCCTCCTTTTGGGATGTCATGATTGTGTATGGTCATTGAGGTAAACCCTATGTTGTAAGTAGAGTCAATAGTCCCTAGAATAAATAAAGGAAAATGTACTTTGAATTAATCCTAGGTAGTTCAACCCCAATTAGGTATCTTGGATGACCTAATTAGTTGAGTAAGTCACTCAACGGAATAATATAAATAGGGAGGAACCATCCCTATTTGGACACACTCACTCACTCTCTCTTTGGCGCATTAGGAGAGAGAGGACAAGGAGTAAAGAGAGAGATATTTGAAATACATCGTGTTCTTGGGTTTTTCCATCTTGTGATATTGTCTTAGTGACAAAAATATTTTGAGGAAGTTTGCAGGGTTTTCTCCTTTATGGTTTCCTTGAGGAAAATATTTATGTCTTCTGTATCTTGTATATATTATGCATCTTATGTATCTTGTTGTGCTTTTTATTCTTTCAGATAAAGATCCTAATTGAATTAGATTAGAAAAACTAACATGAAAATCCAAACAATTCTTTGAGTATGATAGATAGATTTGCAGAGAATGGCTTACAACACATAATCATATTCCCTGATAAGAGATATCACCTCAGTAGTAGAGAAGAGAGATCCAATTTAACATTGCAAAAATAATTGTATGTAACTTTATTGAACTTTCCACATGCCCAACATATTAATAATAAGACAAAAACCCTAGCATGTAGATGGTAGCACATAGGAGGCTCAATAAACACACTAGGAGCACCACATAGTGAATTCACAAGGAAGAGCTAACTAGAACTCCCTCCTTGCAAACATTAGCACCCTTTCTTTCCTCAATTAGATTTAACTGAATGTTCACTATCTTGAATTGAAAGTGAACTGACTTGGACTTAATGTTAACTTACTTGAACTGCATGTTAACTTACTTGAACTGATGTTAACTGACTTGAAATGAACTCAATATTTAACTGACTGGTGATCACTTAGTTAAAAACCTAACTTAAGTTTCATCAATGATTTACTCTTAGTTCCATCCATGCACAATTTCTATTATTAACTTTTGCATGGATCTCTTTAGTTAACTGATGCATGCTGATTGGTGAACATTAAGCTCTTCTTTACTTAATTGATTACATTCATTACTAGTTCAATTGATGCTTTGACTGAGGAATTGATTGAGGCATTCATATTTTACTAAAATTTATAACTTGAGTTCACTCAAACATTTGCATGGGAAATTCAAATTTTCTTTCTCTATGCTTCATTTCATTATCATTAAATAATTAATGCATAGTCCATATGTGTATTATTTATCCGTCTGATCATATCATACTCAGAGAATTATTCCACACATATCGATGATCATATATATTACCTCAGGCCATATAGTCATATGCTAAAGTAATTCACTCTAGGAGTGGCTAAGCCCTAAAGGATACTCATAACACTCAGTGACCATGGCTAGCAATACATCACATAGTATAACCACCTCAACAAATGGAGGTCCAAAATCTTGATTCAACACATTACTTCACTATTGATACAACACAATATCATCTCCACAATTGGATATACATTCTCATAGGGTACCTTATATGAGAATACTTTACTTAATATTACTCACAAGTCTAGTCTTGATATTACTCACAAGACTCAGCTTTATATTACTCACAATATTTTCAATACAACATCACCACCTCAATCATATGAGGATACATAGGACTTGATATGAATCGCAAGTCCGACTTGATATTACTCACAAGTCCGACTTGATATTACTCACAAGTCCGGAGAATGAATCTTGATGCTGTAAAATTAACACTCCCTCTCAATGAGGGAGACATTATATGCTTTACCAAGAATTTCCTACCATACCAATCTTATCTCAAAATTATCTCAAATTCATTACTTCTATGAAGTAAAAATTCATCTCAATGTGTTCTATCATAACACATAGGGTTTTTCAGTAATATTGACTATTAACACCTAATAATTGTAGGCTTCAAGTATTTCACCCTAGTAGATAGCATCCCAAGCTACATTGCTCCTCAGTGGGTATTACTATCCCCAAAATACATTTAGCTTATGTAGCACTAATCGCAAAACACATAGCTAATCCCAAGCTATATATAGGTATACTATGTATCAAAATATAATAAAGAACCTATTCTAATGCACCTCAAAGGTACTTAAACATATGATTATCCATAAGCATAAACATACAACATGTCTTCTAGGTACTTTAAGAGACAAACCAACTACTTATTCAAAGTATCATAATCTAGATTCAATCCAGAATGCACTTTCTCTAAACTAGAAACTATGGATTTCATATCCATCATATACAACACATTAATTGTGTAATATCATGCAAAACAAAAGTATTATCTTTTCTTTCAATCTTCAACATTTGTTGACTTAAAGAATATTCTACCATCTGAATAGTTTCTTAGTGAGATTTCCATTCTATGTGATGTTCTTCAAGGCCTGATCACTTTCATAGTGATTTCATATCACAATACCCAACATAGCCAACTGCATGGCTATCTAGCCTCTCCAAAAGGTTTTAATAGTTCTATTATAGCTCAAAATATAAATCTTCTTGAGTATCCAATAGTTTCCTAGACTTTTACCATGTATCTGCTCAAGTGGATTTTCTCCACAAGATATCACAACCCTTGGCTTGTTGAGTCTTGTACCATGACTAACTAGTTTGGGGAATTTTAAATGCTGCTTCCTATGAAGATTAAATACTCTCTCTTCAACTACAGGAGAATTTTTATACTATACCAGGATTGTTATGGACATACGATTAGTAAATATGATGGAAATTATGCCCATCCATGGATATGTACAAGAGTTAAACAACTCCTTTTTTCACCATGTCTCAGATATAACCAACTACGAACTTTGTAAAGTTTTACTACTTTACAATATGCTATATATGTGATATTCTCTATAATTGTAGTAGTCATAATCCATATATCCGCGAAACTTAATTTCACTAACAGAGACATGTATGAATCGACATACTCTTGTACCAAGTAGGTAACACAACACATGATTTTTTGTACATGTCTATGTATTGACTGTAAAACATATAACTGATCCTAGGACCTATATAGATATATCTAACATCTATGAGATCCTACAAATATGAACAAGAATCATATGTATCTTTATGTGTGTGATCATGTATTAATAATTCATTGTTGTTGAATCCTTCCAAGAACTCTACTAAATATTTTCTCAACAGAAGAAAATATTATCTAATGAATGTTACACCTATAAACTTAAGAATAATCCAAGATTCTTACATATAGATTCCTTTTGAATATGAGTACCATACATGGTTTCTATACAATAGGATGTTAATATAACCAGTTCCACTATTTTTTTTCCAAGAGCTAGCAAATCTAGCTTCTCCCTCTCAACATCTAGGATGTGAGCATAATAAATTTGAGTCCTCCATCATGGAGGCTCATACTCCTCTATATATAACACATGTGAATATAATTAAGATAAATACATTACCTTCATGAGTCTTTATATTTCTTGAATATAATTAGGGGTTCTATTATGTCTTCTTCCTAACAAACATAGGAACCTCATGATATGCTCTCTTTCAAGATCAATCATCCGAATGAATTCATGTCATTCTATTCTTGTAGTATAGGGCATATGTTTTTCCCAACAATAAAAAAATATTCAAATGATTAATAACACTACATAACCAAGAAATGTAATCACATGAAAACTTTTAACATACTGGCAATGGTTCACACATTTATGTACATAGACAAAATAAATGTTTTCATATAACCCCATTCATGTCTTATGTGATGTTCTGAAACCCTATATCAGTCCTATATCAATTAAAAAAAAACATATTTTATGAAGGAAATATGAAAACCTGTTGAAATAATGTAACTTCGAAGAATATTCTTTATGTATCTTTTGTGGTCCCCGATGGTCCAACCGGGAGAACCATTTGTATTTCATTGTACCCCAATGCTCCTAATCGGAAGAACTAATAAGAGTCATGAGGTAGTCCCCTCAAATTGTAAAAGTG
>LPNX010394557.1:66275-77003 GCA_001517045.1 Pseudotsuga menziesii | reverse complement strand
GCTATGAGTTCATGGTTTAGCAGGAAACAGTCCAGTGTTTCTCTTAGCACGGTTGAAGCAGAATACATAGCAGATTGCTCTACTATGTTATGAAGCCATACGGCTTCAGAAGCCGATATCAGGTCTCTTTGACCTGAAGATGGATACAACAATGATTCTATGTGATAACCACAGTTGTGATGACAAAGAACCATGTGTTCCACATAACACGTAGAAATCCGGTATTTCTACATACAAGATAAGATGAAGATAATGATACTGTAGATGCAGATGATGGTGATTTAGTATTTCTATACTGAATATAGAGATGATGATGTTTCAGTATTCCCATATTGAAGATATAGATGATGATTCTTTTAGTATTCACATACTAGAGATACAGATGGTGATAGATCAGTATTCAGATATTGAAGATGTAGACGATGATGGTTTGGATGATGATGTACTGAACACTTTCGAGACAAGCTTGGTGTTGTTCGGATAGACCTTCCTCGAAAGGGGGAGTAGTGATGTTGCAGTGGGATTGTATCATCCCTGGGCATTTGCCCTAAAGTGATCCAGAGACCTCAGTCCTCGATAATGAAGAGGGATTGTATCATCTCGGGACATCTGTCCATAATATATCCGGTGACCTCGGTCATCGAGAACGTGATGGGATTGTATCATCCTTGGGCACCTTCCCTAAAGTGATCCGGAGACCTCGGTCTTCGAGAATGAAGAGGGATTGTATCATCGTGGGACATCTGTCCATAATAGATCCGGTGGCTTCGGTCCTCGAGAATGTGGTAGGATTGCATCATCCTTGGACTCAAGTACTAAAGAGATAGGGAGTGATTATCCTGTAATTGTATCCAGTGACTTTGGTCGTCGAGAATGTGGTAGGATTGCATCATCCTTGGACTCAAGTCCTAAAGTGATAGGGAGTGATTATCTCGTAATTATATCCAGTGACTTCGGTTGTCGAGAATGTGGTAGGATTGCATCGTCCTTGGACTTAGTCTTAAAGTGATAGGGACTGATTCTCCCGTAATCAATCCGGTAACTTCGGTTGTCGAGAATGTGGTGGGATTGTATCATCCCTAGACTTTAAGTCCAAAAGTGATCCAAATACTTTTTGTCTTTGAGTTGTGGATTGCAGGTTGTTGCTGATGATGATGATGTCGTACTGATCGAAAGATCAGAGTATGATGATGATGACGTACTGATCTAAAAGATCAGAGTATGATGATGATGCACTATGATTATGATGTTTCTGATCGAAATATCAGAGTATGATGATGATGTTTCTATGTTGATGATGTTTCTGATCGGAAGATCAGAGTATGATGATGATGTTTCTGATCGAAAGATCAGAATGTGATGATTATTATGATCAACATATCAGAATATGATGATGAAGATGTTGCTGCTGATCGAAAGGTCAAGGTGCTAAAGATGTTGTTTTTGATCGAAAAGTCAAAATGCTAAAGTTGTTGCTGATCAAAAAGGACAAAATGCTGAAGTTGTTTTTTCTAATTGAAAAATCAAAGTGCTGAAGATGTTGCTGATCGAAAGTTCAAAATGCTGAAGATGTTGTTGCTGATCGGACAGTCAAAGTGCTAAAGATGTTGCTGATCGAAAGATCCAAGTGTTGAAGATGTCATTGCTAATTGAAAGATCAAAGACTGAAGATGTTGCTGATGATGAAGATTGAAGATGAATACTACATGATGTTGAAAATCTTCCAATGATTTATAGATGTGTTACCCTGCTGATGTTGATGATGTCCCCCATCTCTGCTCTTGTTGTTGTTGATGTAGAATACCCTTCTCATTAAGGGGGAGTGTTGAAATATTGTAACTTTGAAGAATATTCTTTATGTATCTTTTATGGTCCCCAATGGTCCAACCGGGAGAACCATTTGTATTTCATTGTACCCCGATGCTCCTAATTGGAAGAACTAATAAGAGTCATGAGGTAGTCCCCTCAAATTGTAAAGGTGGGTCATCAGCACCCCAATGTGGTTACTTGAGCCTACATGTTTAACTCGAGCCTACATGAGTTAACTTAAGCCGACATGTTAATTGAGTAAACTTTAAGTGAACAGATGAATATAAATAGAGGTGTAGTGCTCCTCACTTGAGACACACACACTCACTTGGAATAGCGCACTTGTGGAGGAGAGGAGTTGCTGGAGAAGGAGGAGAATCAGGTTTTTGATCTCCTTGTTGGTTTTACCTTTTTCCCTTTTGGGGGCATCTATATTGAGGAAGCTTTTGCTGGGTTTTTCCCTTTAGGGTTTTCCCAGGATAAATCTGTGTTGTTCTTGTGATACTGTTTCTTTCAGTGATCCTGTTTTATATGCTTTTATTATGAAAAATGAAATGATATACTGATGTCTTATTTAAGCATATGAAAATTTAACAAAACCCAGATTCATATCTCATGAATCAAGCATGAAGCCCTCTATTTGATATATTATGACCAATCATGTAGTCCTATATTCACAGCTCATGAAGCAAGTATGAATCCCTCTATCTCATGTATTATGAAGGAAATTCTCAGCTTTATATCAGTATTATATAAGTATATATCAGTCCTACATAAGTCTTATATCATTCCTATATTATATCACATAATATGGACTCATGAGATCGACAATATGCTAATAAAATAGAAACAATAATGTATATTCTCAACACAATTCCAAAGTCTAGGAATAAATATCTCTATATGATAGTCATGAAAAAGTTTCAAAAACATTTATATCTGATTTATAACAGCATATTACAATCAAAATATAAAGTACTTATCTTTTATTGATTTGTGTGGGCTCCTTCTTGATATCTACAACCTTGCGGAGAATACTAAAGTCCTTCTTTATTCACTTGAATGAAAGAGATTCTTTGTAGTGAAAGGATTTATCCCTTTCTTCATTCTTGTTGTGGGTGTAATATTCTCCTCTTTATTGCACAAGACCTTGTTTTGGACGCGGCCCTCTCCTTGACTCGAGGCCTTCTTCTTGAAAATATTGGCGAGTTTATCAAAACACTCCCTTGTGGTCTTCAATGGAATGATCATGGACATGAGATTGTCCTTAACCGAATCAAATATGATATGATTGGCCTTTTCTTGATTATTATTGAATTTTATTTTCCCTTCATTGATGGTAGGATCCTCTACCACTATAGATACATAACCATCAAGGTTATGCTCTTCAATAATATTCAACACCCTTTCTTTCCATGTGTTGAAGTTGGAAGTACCTTCAAGGAGGTCTTTCGGTCGAACCAAGGTCGATGTCATGGATGCAATATTTTTCTCAAATATTCAAGATATACATAGGTTTATCTTGCTGCAAAAAAATAATCTCCTTCGCTCCCTATGCTCTGATACCATGTTGATGTTTGAGAAAAATCGGAGAAGATTGAACTTTAAAACTTTTATCGATCAATTTTAGCACATATGAATATCATAAATCAACCACACATGAATATATCATCCATATATAAACCCAATAAATATATAAGCAACATAAAAATATCAGCCACATATAATATTATAAATATATAAGCCACATAAATCAGCTCCATATATCATCCATATAAATCAGTCAACCATGAGAGACAAGATATACTCTGGGAAAACCCTCCAGACTCGGAGGATGAAAACCCCCAAAATTATTTAAGTATAATAGATATATTTGCAGAGAATGGATTACAATACATAAGAAGGTTCCCCGATAAGATATATCACCTCAGCAGTAGAGAAGAATGATCCATTGAAACCCTGCAAAAAAATTGTATGTAACTGTATTAAAATTGCCATATGCCTAGCATATTAATAACAAGCCAAAAACCCTAGCATGCAGAAGGTAAAACATAGGAGGCTCAGTAAACACACTGAGAGAACCACATAGTGCATTCACAAGGAGGAGATAACTAGAATTCCCTCCATGCAAACATTAGCTCCATTCCTTTCCTCTATTAGATTTAATTGAATGTTCATTATCTTGAATTGAAAGTGAAATAACTTGAACTGAATGTTTAATCAATTGAATTGAATGTTAACTGAATTGAACTGAACTCAATCTTTAAATGACTGTTGTTCACTTAGTTAACAAGATAACTTAATTGTCATCCATTCTTCACCCTTAGTTACATCCATGCACGATTTCTATTATTAACTTTTGCATGGATCTCTTAAGTTAACTGATGGATGTTGATTGATGAACATTAATCTCCTCTTTAGTTAACCGATACATTCATTACTAGTTCAATTGATGCTTTAAATGAGGCATTGATTGAGGCTTTCATATTTTACTAAATCTTTATAACTTGATTTTACTTAGACATTTGCATGGGAAATTCAAATTCTTTTTTAATATTATTTATCTCATTATCATTAAATAATTAATGCATGGTCCAATGTGTATTATTTATCCATCTTATCATATCATACTCGGAAGAATGATTCCATGCATACTGATGATCATATATATTACCCTGGGCCATATATTCATATGATAAATTAATTCACTCTAGGGGTATCTAAG
Organism: Pseudotsuga menziesii; assembly: GCA_001517045.1. Taxonomy (NCBI): domain Eukaryota; kingdom Viridiplantae; phylum Streptophyta; class Pinopsida; order Pinales; family Pinaceae; genus Pseudotsuga; species Pseudotsuga menziesii. Next base: position 72,469 of record LPNX010394557.1, on the reverse strand, counting down.
CCATAAATGATAGATATAGCACTCAGTGACCATGACTAGCAATATATCACATAGTATAACCACCTCAACAAATGGATGTTTACAATATTGATACAACAAAAGACTTCAATCTTGATACGACACAAGATCATATCCACAATTGTAGATCCATTCTCATAGGGTATATTCTATCAGAATACTTGACTTGATATTACTCACAAGTCTAGTCTTGATATTACTAACAAGACTCAGCTTGATATTACTCACAGGACTCAACTTGATATTATAATAGAATGAAAGAAAACAATCAGCACAAAGGATATTCTATATATATTGATGGAAGGATCAAAACTTTGGGAAATGTTGTTGGGTTTATAAATATTTCACATCCTCGAAGCACAAACAAGCCACCCTATTAAATTTTTGAGGAGTGTGATGGAAATAGAGTTGTGGTTTCTATAATAAAATCAATAGATGAAAGGAAATAATTGTTGATCAATTATAAATTTGAATAAACTTAAGGAATTAGGTTAGCTAAGATTTACGACTTATATTCATTATTTACTAAGGAAGATATGCATTGCATATTGAAAAACCTATTGTCTATTGATCAAAATTTGTCTTAAAATGTAGTCTATAGATTGAGAAAGAAGGAAATTGAAATTTTTTATCCATGTTTGGATATATAGTTAACATATCATTGTTTATGTTGTAGGTTGATTGTGGGAAAGGCATTGACCATGAGAAGTTCAAATAATATACAACCATTTATATGTTAATTATTATCAATATTGTTTATTGATGTGCTAATCCAACAATTATCGTTGTTTATCAATGTTATGTGTTTTGATTCTTTGTAGGATCCCACATCATCACCTTATCCTGATTGAGACAATTTATATTTCTTTAATACTCATGACCCCGTTGCTAAGCTATTAGAAAAAATATGCTAATTGGATTATTGAACTTAAGGAAATGATGGTCACTAAAGTCACTAAATAAAATAAACAAAGAATTCAACCCTTGATGTCAAGAATCCAAAAAATTAATATATGTATTTTTAAAATTGTATTCCTTCAATTTATTTAGTGAATATGACATATATTTTTAATGAATCCAAGTGCTTGACATAGAGTTGTTTTTGTATAGTCCTTCTTGACACGGGAAGTCCTTGACACTAGGAGTATAAAAATTGCATATGTTTTTGGGGGCTTTACTTTCGTTGCACTTGTTAATGATGCCTCTATTCCTGGTATCACTGCTAGTTTCCCTGATTATGCACCTAGTGTTGGTGTCAGACGGTCTATGGCCCCAAATAATACTACACTTGGCTCTAATCCTGTGCCTCCTTCATCATATGTTGATATGAGTCATATGAGGCTAGACATAGCCATGAATAACAATGGGAAATTACTATTTTCCCTATGGATGTATTGTGAACTAGTCCTAATAAAGGGACTAAAACTACATGGTAATTATGTCTAATCCATCAACATATTTTAATTTTATACAACGACGATTGCTTCTATGTTGATTCAATTTATCTAGTCGGAATACATGATTGTAATGCATGAAATACATTTTTCTATATAGAATTGCAAGAAAAAATGGTTTCTATATTTGAACCAACAATTAGAACAAGTTACAAATACCAAAACAACAACTTGAACAAAGAGTTGATAAAACATATGACTACATTGTTTAGTCTCATATTCAATCAAAAATTGGATTAAACCATGGTGGGGAAGCACTTGAAATTAGTGTGGGACAATTACCACACTAATATTGGTCACTACCCAAATTATGAGCACCTATACTAATTCCCATGCATGAGGGGGTTGCATTAATAGAGGATTCTCAGGAGAAGAAGGTGAAAAAAGAGGCACGAGTTGGTGAACTAAAAAGGTATATTTGTTAATATAACGTACAATGAAATTATAACCTATATGCATTTGACCATAATAATTAAATCACATTAACATGTACTTCACCATTTTCATAGGCTCACGTACACTACAAATTCCACATGGGCCTAATTGGAGAAGATCGACCAACACAAACTTGGACCAAGGAGATATGTTAAAGTAAAATGGAGACATGTAAGTACTAAGATTTAAAATTTGTCATTATTAATTTTTCAACTATAATTTAAATATTTCCTTACTAAAATGTGTTATGGTATGTAGTAAGCGAACTTTGGTGTTATTCTCACTACAGAAGGTTTGAAATTTTCCTTGATCGGAGGTGATAAAACCCTGGTTGAAGTGAAAAAGGGAAATACAGATAAAACTTCTACTTTCAACGAGGAGGTATATAAATTCAATGCATTTTGAATATTTTTTTTAAATCTAGCACCCATGAAGTTTTGAACTGGTGACCTTACAAAAGGAGTGCCTTAATCGTACACCCATTCGCCATCTATTCTATGGCTCGTGAGATTTGAATAGTTAATTATAAAGTACAAATTTATATTTCTTTTGTTCTTCAGTAACTGCAAATGTTATTGCAGGAAATACATGAAGATTTAAGTATTCCTCTTGAGCTAATTGTAGAGACCGAAAGTGTTATTGATCCAGAGGTTAACCATACTACACCATGTACCATGAAAGAGGTCATTAGAAAATTATATGTTTTGGGTTTATGTATAATATGAATGAGGTGATTTATGAATGGTTTTCTTTAATTGTAGCTAACGTGGATCTTACTTGACCACCTATGGAGATATATCTTGCATTCTGATACATAACTAGTACATGAATCAATAAATTAATAAGAGCATGAGGAGGACGATGCCAACACAATGGTTGTGGAATTTATAAAAAATAAATAAAAATTAAAACTATAAGGAAACATACTAGAAGAGATTGAACATGTTGTATGTGATAAAATTCTATTGTACAATAATGTACTATAGTATTATTGCGAGAGGACCTTGATTCATATAGCCTAATATTTTAATCCATTAAATGTTGATCTTTATATTTATGTAACTCTATTTTACACTTACATATTTTTAGTTAACCAATTTAAATTTTGTGTAGATATGGTTGAGTGATCATGTTTAATATGCAGTGTTCTATTCACTCTATTTTTTAAATTCATCTAAAATTATTAGAAGTAATTTGTTAGCATTCATTGCATAAAGTGTTGGATTGTAATATGAACATTTATTGGGTAGTGTCTATAAAATTTTAATTCACATTAAATTGACTGGATTTCTATACTAAAGAGCCCTTTGTATCAAATTGGTTGTTTATTGGCTTCGCAAGTTCTATTGATGCTTGAGTTTCATCATGATATATATATTTGGGATGGGTGTTTGTATCATAGGTAGTGTTTTAAAAAGATTTGTCTAGATCAAGTGATTGTATATATTAGCAAACACTCATGTACAATGACAACACACTTTGATGATAAAAAGTATTACTATAAACGGTGTGTTGCTATAATTTTTGTTTAGCTACCTTTTATGCATGAATCTTATATGTATTGTCATATTTTGTTTTAAGATATTATTGATTTGTCCTTCTTGTTCTTACGATAAATATAGGTTTAAATGAATTTTTTGTTATATTTTTCACTTTAATTCAATTATGTTAGATCTTTAAAGTGAAAGATAAACGAGCACAACAATACACAATAACACAAAGATTTTCCTCAGGGAAACCATAAAGGAGAAAACCCCACAACTTCTTCAGAATAGTTTCATCACTTAGTTCAATTTCAAACCAAGATAGAATACCCAAAGATAAGATGTCTTTAACAACTTCTTCTTCTTCCCCTTCATTGACGCACTTGTATTTCTCTCTCTTGAGAAAACTTGCTTGAGTGATGTGTGCCCAAATGAGTGAGGGGACATCCCTATTTATAATTTACAAGTGATTGAACTAAAAAACTAACTGGTCTGACTTCCTAACCTAATAGGGATGAATTCCCTCTTGGGAGACTTAGAATTATATTTTACAATATTTATTTAGGGAACTATTTCCCTGACTTACAATTGAGGTTTTACCTTGATATTCAAGCATGAACAAATACAGTAATGACATCCCTAAATGGATGAAAAAAATATCCAATGGAGGTACAATAAAATACAATAATAATATAAATAGAATATATTCTGAAGTTACATTTTCAACAACACTCTTTATTAACTAGGATGGTATTCTCTTGACTGAGTCATTTCCACAACTGGAAACAACCTCTAGACATCATCATAATCACTAGATCATCATGGCTAGATCATCATTTTTGTATCATCATCATTGAATCGTCATCTTCACCGCTCATCAATTATCATCTTGTCGACCATTGACTAGTGAAATCTATCGAATCTATCCATATTTAGAAGTTCTACAGATCCATCCATTAGAGGAAATTTCAACTCAAAATGGGCCTTTTAAATTTTATTCAAATTCCATGTCATCATGTGTTAGCCAATGAAATTGCTTTAAATTTGAAATACCGTATAGGTCTTAAACACTTTTTTAATATAAATTTGGGGATAGGTATCATAAAAAAAACTACTTTTTTTGTTTGTATTTTTGACATATCTCCCTGTTTTTTTACTCAAATTTCGATCAGGAGAGCTCGTTGGATGCGGAATTAAATTCCGCATCCAACGAGTACCCACTCGGCATACTTTTGACGGACCCCGCTACCCCAAAAACAAGAAATACCTGAAAAAATGGAATGATGATGTCAAAATTTCCTCTAATGGGCCTATTTCATGTTGGATGTAGGCCTAGATTCCATATAATGCTTCATCAACATATCCGTACAATGCCAACCCTTTTTCATGCTTGATGTACCTTGTAAACTGCCAATTATTTTTCATATTGGATGTACCTTGTAGTGTCAGTCCTGTTTCATACTGGATGCACATCTCTGTAGTGTCTGTCTTGTTTCATACTAGATGCATATCTCTATAGTTCCAGGCTGTTTTCATACAGGACGCCTTCACCAGGTCCATTTTGTTTCATGTTGAATGAATATCTTTGTAGTGTCTGTCTTGTTTCATACTAGATGCCTTCGCAACATCAGTCATGTTTCATATTATATGCATATTTCTGTAGTTCTTGTCCTATTTCATACTGGATGTGTCACATGCCCCAATTTTGCAAAAATAATTTTATATTATTTGATGTTATTTGAGGAAAATATGATAAATTTTATGCTAAGTTGTAATTGATGACTTAACAGAGTCAAGGATAATTAATGTAATTCTGAATATTTTGTTTATAAATAAATAAAGGAGGAGACAACAGGTTAGGAGAGCTATTAAAAGAGTGTTTACTAGTCAAATTGGTGGAGGAGACTGGGTGGAGATAAAACTAACATGTGGCAGCATCCTCGAACCACTTCCAATTGTTGCAGGTGGATACCTCCCTACATTTGGGGTCATGATTCCCCAAGAAAGTGGAATTAGAGCAGGTGGCTCAATTAATGAAAACTAATCCAAAAGACCTAGGCAATCTTTATAAAAATTCCCATTGAAGAGAGCTGAGGTTGCTCATTCTAGAGAAGTGTTCATTTAGGTTGAATGAATGTACTTCAGATAAATTCAATGGAAGGGAGACTGGAAAATGTTTGAGGGGTTAACTACTAATCGATCTAGTTGCAGCTTTTAGGATGAAGATCATACTGCTGAGAGCAGAGTATTTTTACTAAAATATTGGACTAGTCTACTGTTTGCATTCTCCACTAGTTCTCAGCCAAGAATACCAAGAACATGCTCAGGGGTCCTGAGAAAGCGTTGTTTGAGCGCTCTCCAGGATATTGGTAGGGAGGAACGACCTCCTAATGCTATTGTTGTTTGTCCTAAACAGGTTCTACATTATTTTGTTTTACGGTGCTAGATAGATAAATCTGAGTCTGACTGTTATACGAATGTTAAATATTCAGTTTGTAAAATGTTAGAATTTAGTAGTCTTTTTAGATTATTGAAGAAATGAATTTGAAAAGTAATGTGTTAGAATGGAAATAATTTCTAGACTGTGTTTTTCCACACCTGGAAAACCAGACCGTACTCTAGCACAGTTAGAATATCTTAAGTAGATGAAAGAAACTAATAAGAGATTGAATATAATAGATAGGGTTCTGCATTTTGTAGATAGCAGAGTAATTTATTTCAGTATGTAAGTTATTATTAAAAGGAACAGTGTTTTGGGTATTTATGTTTATGGTTTTAATGAGCTTATCTATGTAAAAGAAAT
>LPNX010394557.1:7801-65390 GCA_001517045.1 Pseudotsuga menziesii | reverse complement strand
CATTTCTGGTTCCGATTATTGCCAATTCATGAGTAATTTGTTAATAATTCTTTGATGATTTTGATTCCTAGTTCCTAGATCATGTGCAAGAATTAATAATAACAGTACTACAATAGAGTTATAGTAAATATTTATATAGTACAATAAAAATGATAGGAGATACAGTAAGTATCTAAAACAAGGATTTAACCACACTTATATATTTTAGCTTAAACTATTATTTATTATATATTAGCATAGGATTAGGTTGAAAATACTATTAATGAAGAAATAATCAAAGTTCAGAGTCGATGTTTTAAACATTTCATATCTCATAATCTTTACTAATTAACAGACCAGTAAACAAATGAAAATTTAAATGTAAACAGTAAATAGAACAAAGTTAAGAATTTACCTATTTAAGAATAATTATTTTCCAATCAAGATCTAAATCTGTGTAGGTTTAACCTGAGGGTCAAACCCTAATTCTACTTTCATTCTTTTTATAGAAGTATTCTTTTAAACATAATAAACAAATTAAAATTAAAAACTAGAATACTAAAGTATGCACTAGATTGGGTACAGTCTTATAACAAGAACTTACCGTATTTGTATAAACTCTTTTATCTAAAAGAAAAGAAAATATTTAACAGGATAAACAATATCAATACTATTGTAACAACGTAAAATAGGCAAATAGAAACCAACATAACTGATAAATTTAAGAATATATTTATCTAAGGGTTCTTTTACAGTAACCCTAGGATTTTATCCGAATTGATAAGTATAAACATATCAATTTTATGTTAAGACTGAGTTTACAGTATCTACATTTACTTTATTAATTTACAAGAAAAATATTAAAACAAATAATTACCATTATTAACAGTCAAGGAAGGGAAGACTCAAATTACATAGAGTCAGAATTTACAGGTTATAAAACTAATGTATAAACAAGACATAACTCAAGTTTTATAATACTTTTTAAACCAAATGTATTAATTTGTCAGGCCGAAAGGCTTAAGACATAACAAATTTACTTCACCCAGCTCAGGGCCGGTGTACCCAGCATCGTGGCGAGGGTTCGAAAGATAAAACTAACAATCAACTTATAAAAACTTCATTACAGTAATAAATTTTATAAAACAATGTATATTTTATTAAAGTATTCGAAACAGAGAACCATTAAAACCATGAAGATAGGAGAACCTCCACATATTAAGAAACAGAGTATATCATTACTTAGCCATAAGGCTGTAAACCTGTCAATAAGTCAAGAACAGTGAAATACAAGTCACGGCATTGAAGCCGGAGTTACCCTGCTACAGGAAAGGGTTTTAACAACCAAAAATACTAATTAACAACTGAGCTAAGCATTTTAAACACTGAAGGAACCTAGGTTGTATTTCTTCTCCAACTGAAACCCTTTTTCCCTAATCTGTACAAGCAGGGAGTTGCCACATTGTAACCGGGACTTACCCGTAGGTATTACTATATATCCAAATATGGAGAGGGTTCTTCCAAGCGTAAGGGCGAACTGAAACCTGCATGCAAACCCGAGGGTTATAGTTAGAAGCGGACTATTCTATAAATAAAACTATAACTAGAAATTTATAGCAATTTTAAAATAAAATATTTACCTAAAGGTGAAAGATTCAGGAGTCGAGGAGGATTAGAGCCCACACCATGAGTAGCACAACCCTCATGTACTTCACCAGTGACAAAGGCGACAGGGCTCACAATACATTCTACATAGACGGCTGGAATAGGAGTAAGCATTGGCAATGGCCATGACAAGAAACAACACTAAAAACTACTGACAGAGCTTCACTACCCTCACGACAGCATAATGTATGCAGTAAGAAAAACCAAATGCGAGTTGTGAACTTCGAAACCCATACACTAGAGTGGCAACAATTTTTTACACACCAATAATGGAGTTGGAGACGAGCACAAGCGAGCCCTCATGGCCGCAGTAAAACTAGACAGTGCCAAGACCAAAACCTTCAGCGAAGAATGAGGAAGTTAGGGTTGCATGGTAGGCTTTTAAATCATGCATTGCATGGTGGTGGATGTTCCACATGCCCACAAATTTATTCAGTCCACAGTGGGTCGAGTTGTATAGTTTCCACTGCATTGCCGGGAACCATATTGTTGTTAATAATTTAAATAATGACTACAATGATAATATAATGTACAAAGTCAATACATATCATTTCAATGATGAGCTATGAAGTCAAGCTATGTCAAAGAACAAGGTTTTCATTGTATCGATAAACCTTATTTTATAAACCTTGGAATATTCGTAGGTAATGAACCAAAACATATCTTGCGTCATTAACCCTTATTATATGTAAACATTGAAATCTTTTGTTGGTAAGATAACAACTATGGAAAGATCCATAGTAGGGTATATGCCCTTAATCATAAGTTACTAGTTCTAATAATAATCATTGATTCAAACTTTACAATAAAGAACAATGTTGTTAGAACTAGTTTTATGTAAACATTAATGGTAAGAATTTAGTTTATAAATCATCAATGTGTATATAAAAATCAAAAGTATTTACACCCTGAATTAATCTCTTACACTTATATGTTTAGTCTATAGTACCATAGAGTAAGATAAACTTCTTGGAGGTTTATAATCATTTAGGTCTCCATAAGAAACCAAATCTCTAAAGGAATTAAACCAAGGCTAGATTAGAATTGGTAGTTAAGATAGTAAAACTATCCAGTAATACATATAGCATCACTATTGTTTATAAATAAATAATATGATAAAGTAATTTCATCACATTAATTATGTCATGAATAAATTTGGAGGATAGGAATCACAACTTGATGACATTTATGCAAATGATCATTTATAAATACAATACAATAATAAGATGATAATTTCCTCTACTGAAGCTTAATTAAAGGTAAAGCTAAGAGTTCTATGTAAGCTTGTTTCTTGAAAGGCCATAGGTCTATTTCCATACTGAAGCAGTGTTTTAAATTTTAGAAATAACAGCAGTAGGAAACTCTTATTTTAGTAAGAGTGTTGATATACTAAATCATGAGCTCTATGAAGAACTAGTAAATAACTTAGCGTTTAGATAGAAAGAAGATTTATCTAAAGTAGCAGTCATTCTGATAAAAGAAAATCAGTAGGGAAAAGTTATTGATCTTTACAACATGAATTTAAAATACTGTCACAGTTGCAAAACAAGTAAAGAAACGTTACTTTACCTTGTAGTATCCTTGAATTCTATTAAGCAAATTTTTCCTCTAGCAGTATATTTATGCTAAAGTGGTATATTCGGATTAACGCCTTAATAAACTCTTACTTGTTCAAAATTTACTTGTCAGGCCTATAAGATCCAGAAATCCAACTAAGTTAGCAATTGCTAAGTAAGCCCCAGTTAGAATGTAACTTCTCACGTACTTGACAAAATCAATTCATCAGTACAGCTAGAAACAACTGAATGCAGGTTATTTACATCACGTATTGAAATTAAAATAGTATTAATTTTAATGTGATTAAATTAATGGTTACTTTTGTTAACTGTTTCATTTTTCCATTAGCCTCTAACAGTTATCAAACTGTGACTTTAGACAATTTATGTTACATCAAATTTTTTTAATTTTTGTGAAAATTTGGGGTTATGACATGTGGTATCAGAGCACAAGGTTCAAACACTAGGCCTTGATGAATCCCAACTTGCTTGTATGAAATAATGAATTTAAACTATTTTGCTGATGTTATTTTTTTTAATGTTATTCAATAGAGAAAATTGTTTCTAAAGTTTAAACAATAGGTATAGAAAGTCTGGAGGAATATGCGGAAGAGGAATCTCCATTTACTGAACAAGAAAACTTACCAAGAGACCCTATACAAGAAGATCTAACCACTAATTCCTCAGAACTTTTACAAACGGTAAAAGACTTAAAATCTGAAATGGAATCTGTTAAACAAGAGAATGAAAGGATTCTGAGGGCTCAGGAGGAGCTAAATCAAATCCTAACAGAAGTATTTCAAACTGAGGGTAGGGGTAAAAGACCTGATCCAGAAGATACAAGTCATCAACATAAATATTAAAAGATTAAACATTCTAAAAATGAAAGCAGCTCATCTTCAGAGGTATTTGGTGGTCAACGTATTTTTCATTCCACTAGTGATAGTAGTAATGACAACCACTATACTAAAAAGAGAAAATATAAATCCTATGAGGAAATTTCTGGAGAGTTCAAAAAGATTAAACCACCAACATTCAATGGAGGGACTGAGAAGGGGGAGGAAGCGGAATCATGGTTATCTGGGATGAAGAAGTACTTCCAGATTTATAACTATTCTAACCAATTAAAGGCTAGAATACAATCTTTCGAGGAAGGTTGATATTTGGTGGCAAGACTTGAAGAGAGTGAAGGGAATAAAAGAGAAGAACGTAAATTGGAGTACCTTCAAGAGGTACTTTAAAAATAAATTTATGTCTGAGCAATACTATGAAGAGAGAGCAAAAGAATTCTATGAGCTTAAACTAGGTTCAATGACCATGAAACATTTGAACATCAAGTTTTTAAGTTTGCTTAGGTATGTACCATACCTTGTAGATGGAAAACCAAAGGTACAATGATTCCTCAACTGTCTACCTTATCATATCAAGGATAGGATTGAGTATGACAATCCAAAAACTCTAGAAGAAGCTATGAGGAAATCCAATTTCTGTTATGAACAGAATCAAAAGAAGGAGAGCATGGCCAACTGGAAGGCCAAGAAGAATAATAACCATTATGATCATAAGAAGAAATAATTTGTGCCCAATCGAAATTCTAAAAACAATAAGGCCAGAAATTTGGCTAACAAGAATTTCCAAGGGAATAAGAATAATTCACCAAGCAATCAGAACAATTCAAAGGGTAAGGAATCTGCTAATAACCATGGTAATTACACAAATAACCTATAAAGTGTTGGGAGTGTAATGGCCCACATTATGCCTCAGTCTATCCTAATCGAAAAAATACTATCAGTAATATTCATACCATATAGGAAGAAAGGACTGTCAGAGATTTAGTGAGGACTATGCCCAGAATCAATGCAGCCTTGGAGAATCGACAAGAAGAATATCAAACTTCCATGGTGGAAGTAGAAGGTGGAACTAGAAGGGGTGGAATAGGACTGTATCCTCGGGTGGAGGGAGATCACACTTCGAAACCGCACCGTTGGTCAGGTGAAGGTGCAATGTAAGCACCTTAGTCCGGAGGAAGCCACCTGGGAATTGGAAAGCAATATGTGGGATGCATATCCAATTTTGTTCCAAGGGAATTCTGAGGACGAAGAATAAATAACATCAAGGAAGATGTTATACTTTAAGGGGGTGTGTATGTCACATGCCCCAATTTTGCAAAAATAATTTTATATTATTTGATGTTATTTGAGGACAATATGTTAAATTTTATGCTAAGTTGTAATTGATGACTCAGTAGAGTCAAGGATAATTAATGTAATTCTGAATATTTTATTTATAAATAAATAAAGGGGGAGACAACAGCTTAGGAGAGCTGTTAAAAGATTGTTTACTAGTCAAATTGGTGGAGGAGACTGGGTGGAGAGCAAATTGACATGTGGCAGCATCCTCAAACCACTTCCAACTGTTGTAGGTGGAAACCTCCCTATATTTTGGGTCATGATTTCCCAAGAAAGTGGAATCAAAGCAGGTGGCTCAATTAATGAAAACTGACCCAAAATACCTAGGAAATCTTTATAAAAATTCCCATTGAAGAGAGCCGAGGCTGCTCATTCTAGAGAAGTGATCATTCAGGTTGAATGAATGTACTTCAGAGAAATTCAATGGAAGGGATACAAGAAAATGTTTGAGGGGTTAACTGCCGATTGATCTAGTTGTAGCTTTTAGGCTGAAGATCATACTGCTGAGAGCAAAGTATTTTTACTAAGATATTGGACTAGTCTACTGTTTGCATTCTCCACCAGTTCTCAGCCAAGAAGACCAGGAACATGCTCGGGGGTCCTAAGGAGGTGTTGTTTGAGCACTCTCCAGGAGATTGGTAGGAAGGAATGACCTCCTAATGCTGTTGTTGTCTATCCTAAACATGTTCTACATTATTTTATTTTATGGTGCTAGAAAGATAAATCTGAGTCTGACTGTTATACGAGTGTTAAATATTCAGTTTGTAAAATGTTAGAATCTAGTAGTCTTTTTAAATTATTGAAGAAATGAATTTGAAAAGTAATGTGTTAGAATGGAAATAATTTCTAGACTATGTTTTCCACACTTGGAAAAATAAGCCGTACTCCAGCATAGTTAGAATATCTTAAGTAGATGAAAGAAAATTATAAGAGATTGAATATAATAGATAGGGTTTTGAATTTTGTAGATAGCAGAGTAATTTATTTCTGTATGTAAGTTATTATTAAAAGGAACAGTGTTCTAGGTATTTATGTTTATTGTTTTAACGAGCTTATCTATGTAAAAGAAATAGCGGTACTACAATAGAGTTATAGTAAAGATTTATACTGATACAATAAAAATTATAGGAGATACCGTAAGTATCTAAAATAAGGGTTTAACCACACTTATATATTTTAGTTTAAACTATTATTTATTATATATTAGCATAGGATTAGGTTACAAATACTATTAATGAAGAAATAATCAAAGTTCAGAGTTAATGTTTTAAACATTACATATCTCTGAATATTTACTAATTAACAGAGCAGTAAACAAATGAGATTTTTATGTAAACAGTAAATAGAACAAATTTAAGAGTTTACCTATTTAAGAATAATTATTTTCCAATCAAGCTCTAAATCTGTGTAGGTTTAACCTGAGGGTCAAACCCTAATTCTACTTTCATTCTTTTTATATAAGTATTCTTTTAAACAGAATAAACAAATTAAAATTAAAAACTAGAATACTAAAGTATGCACTAGATTGTGTACAATCTTATAACAAGAACTTACAGTATTTGTATAAACTCTTTTATTTAAAAGAAAAGAAAATATTTAACATGATAAACAATATCAATACTATTGTAACAACGTAAACTAGGCAAATAGAAACCAACATAACTGATAAATTTAAGAATATATTTATCTGAGGGTTCTTTTACAGTAACCCTAGGATTTTATCCAAATTGATAAGTATAAACATATCAATTTTATGTTAAGACCGAGTTTACAGTCTCTACATTTACTTTATTAGTTTACAAGAAAAATATTAAAACAAATAATTACCATTATTAACAGTCGAGGAAGGGAAGACTCAAATTACACAGAGTCATAATTTATAGGTTATAAAACTAATGTATAAACGAGACAGAACTCAACTTTTATAATACTTTTCAAACCAAATGTATTACTCTATCAGGCTGAAAGGCTTAAGACATAACAAATTTACTTCACCCAGCTCAAGGCCGGTGTACCTAGCATCGTGGCGAGGGTTCGAAAGATAAAACTAACAATCAACTTATAAAAACTTCATTACTGTAATAACTTTTATAAAACAATTTATATTTGATTAAAGTATTCGAAACAGAGAACCATTAAAACCATGAAGACAGGAGGACCTCCACATATTAAGAAATAGAGTATATCATTACTTAGCCATAAGGCTTTAAACCTATCAATAAGTTGATAACAGTGAAATACAAGTCACGACATCGAAGCCGGAGTTACCCTGCTACAGGCAAGGGTTTTAACAACCAAAAATACTAATTAACAACTGAGCTAAGCATTTTAAACACCGAAGGAACCGAGGTCATATTTCTTCTCCAACTAAAACCATTTTTCCCTAATATGTACAAGCAGGGAGTTGCCACATTGTAACCAAGGCTTACCTGTAGGTCTTGCTGTATATCCAAACATGGAGAGGGTTCTTCCAAGCGTAAGGGAAAACTGCAACTTGCAAGCAAACCCAAGGGTTATAGTTAGAAGTTAACTATTCTATAAATAAAACTGTAACTAGAAATTTATAGCAATTGTAAAATAAAGTCTTTACCTGAAGGTGAAATGTTCAAGAGTCGAGGAGGATTATAGCCCACACCACAAGTAGCATAACCTTGATGTTCACCAGTGACAAAGGTGACAGGGATCACAATGCATTCTATACAGACGACTAGAACAGGAGTAAGCGTTGGCAATGGCCACGACAGGAAACAACACTAAAAACTATTGACAGAGCTTCACTACCCTCATGACAGCATAATGTATGCAGGAAGAAAAACCAAATGCGAGTTGTGAACTTAGCAACCCATACACTAGAGTGGCAACACTTTTTTACACACCAATAATGGAGCTGGAGATGAGCACAAGCGAGCCCTCATGGCCACAGTAAAACTAGATTGTGCCAAGAACAAAAACCTCAGTGAAGAATGAGGAAGTTAGGTTGTATGGCAGGCTTTTAAATCATGCATTGCACGGTGTTGGATGTTCCACGTGCTCATAAATTTATTCAGTCCACAGTGGGTCGAGTTGTATAGTTTCCATTGCACTGTCGAGAACCATATTGTTGTTAATAATTTAAATAATGACCACAATGATAATATAGCGTACAAAGTCAATACATATCATTTCAATGATGAGCTATGAAGCTAAGCTATGTCAAATAACGAGGTTTTCATTGTATCGATAAACCTTATTTTATAAACCTTGGAATCTTCGTAGGAAATGAACCAAAACATATATTGCATCGTTAACCCTTATTATATGTAAACATTGAAATCTTTCATTGGTAAGATAACAACTATGGAAATATCCATAGTAGGGTATATGTCCTTAATCATAAGTTACTAGTTCTAATAATAATCATTGATTCAAACTTTACAATAAAGAACAATGTTATTAGAACTAGTTCTATGTAAACATTAATAGTAAGAATTTAGTTTATAGTTCATCAATGTGTATATAAAAATCAAAATTATTTACACCTTGAATTAATCTCTTACAATTATATGTTTAGTCTATAGTACCATAGAGTAAGATAAACTTCTTGGAGGTTTATAATCATTTAGGTATGCATAAGAAACCAAAGCTCTAAAGGAATTAAACCAAGGCTACATTAGAATTGGTAGTTAAAATAGTAAAACTATCCAGGAAAACATATAGCGTCACTATTATTTATAAATAAATAATATGATAATGTAATTTCGTCACATTACTTATGTCATGAAGAAATTTGGAGGATAGGAATCACAACTTGACGACATTTATGCAAATGATCATTTATAAATACAATACAATAATAAGCTGATAATTTCCTCTACTGAAGCTTAATTAAAGGTAAAGCTAAGAGTTCTATGTAAGCTTGTTTCTTGAAAGGCCATAGGTCTATTTCCATACTGAAGCAGTGTTTTAAATTTTAGAAATAATAGCAGCAGGAAACTCTTATTTCAGTAAGAGTGTTGATATACTAAATCATGAGCTCTATGAAGAACTAGTAAATAACTTAGCATTTAGATAGAAAGAATATTTATCTAAAGTAGCAGTCATTCTGATAAAAGACAATCAGTAGGGAAAAGTTATTGATCTTTACAACATGAATTTAAAGTACTGTCACAGTTGTAAAACAAGTAAAGAAACGTTACTTTGCCTTGTAGTATCCTTGAATTCTATTAAGCAAACTTTTACTCTAGCAGTATGTTTATGCTAGGGAGGTATATCTGGATTAACGCCTTAATAAACTCTTACTGGTTCAAAATTTACCTGTCAAGCCTATAAGATCTAGAAATCTAGCTAAGTTAGCAATCGCTAAGTAAGCCCCAGTTAGAACGTAACTTCTCACCTACTTGACAAAATCAATTCATCGGTACAGCTAGAAACAACTAAATGCAGGTTATTTCATCACCTATTGAAATTAAAACAGTATTAATTTTTATGTGATTAAATTAATGGTTACTTTTGTTAACTATTTCATTTTTCCTTTAGCTACTAGCAGTTATCAAACTGCGACTTTAGACCATTTATTTTACATCAAAAAATTTTAATTTTTGTGAAAATTTGGGGTTATGACAGGATGCCTTCGTAGGGTCAGTCCTGTTTCATACTGAATGTGAATCTCTACAGTGCTAGCCCCGTTTCATACTGGATTCCTACGTAAGGTCATTCATGTTTCATAGTGAATACAGATGTCTGTAGTTCTAGTCCTGTTTCATATTGGATTCCTTCATAGTGTCAATCATGTTTCATACTAAATGCAATCTCTATAGTGCTCGTCATGTTTCATATTGGATTCCTTCGCAAGGTCAATCCTGTTTCATATTGAATACGTATCTTTGTAATTTTTGTCCTATTTCATACTGGATGTAGGCCTAGAGCCATATAGGACTTCACAGAGTCAGTCCTGTTTCATACTAGAGGTGTCTCTTTGTAGGGTCAGTCATGTTTCATACTAAATGCATGCTTAGAACCATAAAGGTATTTCTTCTCATGATTGACACTAATATGTACAACTCCAAGCTTGTCCCTGAAGTATGAATAATTCATTCTCACTAGAGGCTTGGTCAAAACATCAACTGTCTACTCATCCATTTCCACATACTGGAGATTCACAGCTCCTCTCTGTAACCAGGCGAACACGCTTCGGATCTGTTAGAAACTGACTAAATGTGTTCACAACAAAGCATATGTATTCCCTTGTGTTCATCACATACATCAATGAACCAATCATATGCTTATACATGATGGAATCAACTGTCTCAGAAGAAGAATCACTCAATAGCTTCAAATTTGATGCCATAGGTGTGGAAATAGCCTTGTAGTCCAACCTTCCAAACCTCTTCAGAATCTCAATTGCATACATTCCTTGTCTAGGGAGTATCCCATTTGAATTCTGCCACACCTCCAGTCCTAATAAGTAGTGCATCATCCCCATGTCCTTCATATCAAACTCTGTGAAAATCATTCTCTTTGTATCTGTAATGAGCTCATCCTATCTAGTTAGGAACATGTCATCTACATATTGCAAGAGTATCACTGGTATTCATTCCTCAACCTTGAAGTAGAGGTTGGAATTTTCTTTACTCATGGTGAATCCTAATCTCATCATAAATCTATCCATTCGGCCATACCATGTCCTAGGTTCCTGCTTCAATCCGTACAAGGCTTTCTATAATTTGCACACACACACTTACTCTTCAACTACACCATTCAAGAAGGCTATCTTGATGTCCATTTGGTGTATCTTCCATTTCATTACTAAATCTAAGGCTAGTACTAATTTGATGGAAGTATATCTCGCTACTGGTGCAAATGTATCCTCACAATCAATTCCTCCATTCTGGGAGGAGCCACATGCCACAAAAATTTCCTTGTATTTTTCAATGCTAGCATCTGCAACAAGATTGATCTTGTAGATCCATTTGGAAAATGCTACAGAATTCCCTTCTGGTATCGGAACTATCTCCCATACATCATTCTTCATGATCGACTGATACTCTTTGATCATGGCTTCCTTCCACTCCTTCTTCTCAATAGCTTCTTCATATTTGGGAGGTTCATTATTAATGATGTCACATAATAGGGATACGTAGCTGGAGTATGGTTTTAGTATTTTTCTTTTTCTAAGTGTCCCATTTGGAGCACCATACCTCTCAGTATCTTGAATAGCTTCACATGCCTATATTGGGTCTTCTCTTGTTGGAATTCTTCTCATGAGGTGGATCTACAGGTTCCTGAGGTTCCTCCATGTCATGATATTCATGGTTTTCTTGAGTCATTTCTTCCATAACTGTAACTTTTTTTCTAAGTGTTAAATTATTATAAACCCACTCAATACATAGGATAACAATAATTAATCATTTATGGTTAATTTCCGATGTACTAGGCTAGATAGTTGGCATCCACTACCACCACTTGGTCAATACTTTCCATATATACCCAAGGAGTGCATTTATACTGATTTTGGTTACATTCTTCCAACTTTAACGAATTCTCAGATTAGTAACTATGCTTTCCTGTAGATTCTGTCTTTATACTGATTTATTCATGCTTTCCAGTGGATAAGGTAAAGCTAGTCAACTATGGTGTCCAACCCATCCTCCATGATTTTCTCTCTAGATTCCATGATTAACATGTTTTTCCATCACTCATGACAACTCACTCATTCTTTATCCAATTCGTGGGCTCCTTGACCAATTAGGAAAGTTATTTAGTCACCTATGGGGGTTTATCATATTTAGTAATCCTAGTTTATGAGCTAGCATGAGTTGTCTTCTAGCAACTCTATTTTTCCTTTATAAGGATGTATTACCAATGTAATAATAAATCAATGAATTCATGATTCAATAGTCAATTATTATTCTTCACTTCTCTTGCATTCAATCTCATTATTGTTCTCTCTGTTTTCCTTGTACATGCTTGTGATAATATATTGCAACTAGATCTTTATCTTGTGCTTATACATAGCATCAAGTCTCTATTTATTCGTGGTATCAGGGATACTATTTCTACATGGTATTATAGCGAAAGGTTTCTCAGTCTATTAGAGGTCTCAGGTTGTCAAGTTCTATAGAGTTGAGGAGCTATCCATTCTCTAGATCAAGGCACATCTAGTCTCCTATCCCTCTCTGAACGCAAGATTAAATTGAGGTTACAAGATTTATCCGTTCTCTATATCAAGGCACATCTAGTCTCCTATCCCTCTCTGAAGTCAAGCTTGAATTGAGCTTACAAGATTTTCTCCTATTTTATATTTGTGCAGGTTGCAGAGAGTATATTCAAGAGCACATCAAATTCTTAGCATGGATTACTCTTCATCTATGATCCTAACTCCATTCAACTATCATGAATGGAAATCCAAAATTGGAATTTTGTTGCACATCAAGGGACTCTATGTAGTTTCTTTGGCTTTAGAGAATGAGCCCAATGCTACTGTTGAGAAAAATAAGTGGCATAATAGGTTGGATGAAGACTATGGATTTCTTTGTCTCTCTATTTGTCGTGGTCTTCTTTTTCATCTAGATGATTTGACCACTCCAAACCAAGTATGGACCAAAATTGAGCCTCTATTTGGTTTACAAGATGAGATAAGAGCGCATCAGTTGGAGAATGAGTTATTATCATTGAGTCCAAGTAGCTATTAAAGGAAATTTCAACTCAAAATGGGCCTCCTAAAAAAATTAATAAAATAATAGTTAAAATAATAAAATAATATTTATTAAGTTTGGAGGAAGAAAAGAAAAAAATTACTTTTTTGTTTGTATTTTAGACATATCTACCCGTGTTTTTACTCAAATTTCAATCGAGAGAGCTCGTTCGATGCAAAATTGAATTCCGCATCCAACGAGTACCCACTCGGCATACTTTTGACGGACCTCTCTACCCCAAAAACAAGAAATACCTAAAAAAACATGATGATGATGTCATCATCACATTTTTTCAGGTATTTCTTAACATGATCATCACGTTTTTTCAGGTATTTCTTGTTTTTGGGGTAGCGAGGTCCATCAAAAGTATACCGAGTGGGTACTCGTTGGATGCAAAATTCAATTCTGCATCCAACAAGATCTCCTAATCAAAATTTGAGTAAAAACATGGGTAGATATGTCTAAAATACAAACAAAAAAAGTAGTTTTTTTTATGATACCTATGCCCAAATTTATATTAAAAAAGTGTTTAAGACCTATACGGTATTTCAAATTTAAAGCAATTTCATTGGCTAACACATAATGACATGGAATTTGAGTTAAAGTTAAAAGGCCCATTTTGAGTTGAAATTTCCTCTAATGTTTTGAATCCATTGAAGGGTTTTTCACCAAATTTAAGTCACTTGTTCTATTTCTCAAGCAATGTGGGATTGAGAAGAAGGAAGATCAATTGATTCTTTCCATACTTTCAAAATTGGGTCCTAAATACTAAGTTTTTGTGTCAACCTTTTTTTAGAATAGTAATCCATCATTAGTACCTTAGTTACACTAATTATTCAATTTTATTGCTTTTTAAGCTTTAATACACTATGAGGTGGACTAGGGGTGCTTAGTTGGACATATGCCAAGTCATAATGGGCCTTTCACACTCACATGAGCCTTCCATCTCAGTCAAAAGCCACATATGTGCCCTCATAATTGATGTTGTGCTCCCATTCATTGAATGTGGACAGGAAAGTTGACTTGGAGCACTAGAGTGGGATTTTGGCCAAATTTTGCTTGATTTGGTGCATTAAATGTTGCATTGAGACTCTAAATCACTCATTTTTCCACACCCACAATGTCCAAGGTGTAATAATTGGTCCACAACACATCAGCCATGATGACTTAGCAATTTTTGGTTGTTTGGGGTGATTTGGGATGAGATTGGCCCACCTAGGGGGGTTTGATGCCATTTTGGAAATTTTGACTTATATGCTCACAATTGGATTCCAAAGCCTCAAAAAACTCCTATGATGTATTATATACCTAATAATAACAAGTTTCATGTTTATACAGTCCGAAATGATCTTGTTTCTATTCACATTGTGTGTGTATTTGATTTGTAATTTGATGGTTTTTTCTGATTCTTGCACCCAAATTTGATTTGTGAGATTCATTAACGCTCCTAGATTCTCCTATGTTTCAAATTACTCACTTGGTGGTTCAAATTCCTCACATGGTATCAGATCCTGTTGGATATTTTTGAGTTGCAAATCAATTCATATTGATTCGAGCTGCATTTTTACTGCAATTATAGATAAAAATCGAAATTGTGTTGTAGAACATCCGACAATTTCTTCATCCTCGGTGCAGGCATAAATGGAGGCTTCCAACATCATGTTAAAACCCTTCAATTTTTTTTATTGGAAGGAAGAGATGGTGATTCAACTAAGAGCCAAGGGGATTTTTAGAGTTACCATGGGCACTGAAGTGGAACCAAACTCTGCAGTTGAGAAAATCAAGTATTTCAACAAATTGGATGAGGCATATGGTTTCTATGACTGAGCATCTCAAGAGAGCTTCTGTTCCACCTTGACAGTTTGACATCACCAAAAGAAGTTTGGGAAAAACTAGAATCTCTATTTGGCAAAACTGATGAGCTACATGGTCACCAGCTTGAGAATGAGCTTACCAGCTTGAGCCCAGTGCACTATGACACAATCCATGACTTCTTCATGAAGTTCAAATCACTTGTGTTGCAGTTAAAACAATGTGCTATTTAGAATAAAGAAGATCAGTTGATCTTGTATAACCTTCGAAGTTGGGGCGAGAGTTTTTAGTTTTTGTGAGTACATTCCACTCCGACAAACTTACACTTCGAAACTGGAAAATGCCCAATCTGGAAAACTTCATGGAGACACTCACTCAAGAGCAAGATAAAATTTTCCAAATGGGAACCATCAAGACCAAGGATCAATATTTGGCAGCGATGGTTTCAAATTCCTCAAAGGGCATTTAAGCTCAAGTCTAAGAATTCAAAGCTGCCAGAGAAGAAAAAAAACCCAGAAAAACCAAAATCCAATGATGCAAGTTCGAATCCTTCCAAGGAGAAGAACAATAAGGGAAAAGAGAATGAAAAATGCACCTATGTTCAAAAGGGATGGCATCTAGAGAGCTCATGCATGAAAAATACCATTGACACCATGGTGTGACTACTGGAGAAGAACAACTTTCCAGTCCCTGACAGTGCAAGGAAGAAGGATGGAAACTCCAGTTCAAATGAGAGAAAGGAGAAATGCCATGCTTTGGTGGCAGGTACTTCTAACCCTTCATCCTTTATCATTGATTTGAGGGATTCCAGGCATATGGTAGCCAAGAAAGAGCTCTTCTCCTCCATGAGTTCGAATGCTCGCCCAACAATTCGAATGGGGGATGATCCAGAAATCCAAACCAAGGGGATTGGGAGAATTGATTTAGAGCATGGCTTCTTTAGTGAGGTATTATATGTACCAGATATTGCAGAAAATTTTCTATCAATATATCAAATGAACCATACCGGAGAACCAAAGAGAGTGACCTTCACTCCTGACATGGTAGATATTTTTGAAATCTCAACAGACCAAGTTATTGCAGTTAGGTATGATGATCATCATGAGAGGATGTACAAGTTTTCAAACTTCCTCGCCACTTCTAGTGATCAAGAAATTCACTCACATGATAATGAAGTTTCCAAACTATGGAATGAGAGGTTTTTACACATGAATTACAAGTATCTTCAAACATTGCCCAGAGAAGAAATGGTGGAAGGACTTCCACAAATCCAATCATCAACTGGAGCATGTATTGGATGTGTGATTGGGAAGCATCCTGAGCAGAGCTATGAGAAGGGGAAGGCAAGGAGGGAAACATGACCACTTGGGTTGGTGCATTATGATTTTATTGGTCCACTACCCACTCCTTCATATGGTGGATCTAGGTATGTACTTACATTCATAGATGACTACTCTCGATTCTGTTGGGTGTATTTTCTGAAATTGAAATCTGAGGTGTTTGAACAACTCAAGATTTGGAAAGCACTTGTAGAAAATAAGAGTGGGAAGAATATCGAAGTTCTTAGGACATATAATGGAAAGGAATATGTAAAAAAAAACCTATAGCAACTTTGTGAGGAGTGTGGCGTCCAAATGCAACACTCAACTCCCTACACACCATAACAAAATGGTGTGGCTAAGAGGAAGAATTGATCTCTCAAAGAGATGGCAACTTGTATGATAGAGGTAAGGGATCTTAATCCCAATATATGGGATTAATCCATCAGTTGTGCTTCTCACATACAAAACAGATATTTCCATAAATCAGTGAAAGGAATGACCCCTTATGAGGCATGGTTTGGTCAAAAGCCAAATGTCTCAAATTTCATAATTTTCGGGACAAAAGCATGGGCTAGAATTCCTTCTGAGAAGAGGAAAACCTTGCAACCACAAAGAAAGGAGTTCCTCATGGTTGTATATGGTGAGAAAACCAAAGGGTACAATCTCTTTGACACTTCTACTTGCAAAACATTTATTGAGATAAGTGTGAAATTTGAAGAAGATCCAATTCCAAATTTCGAACTTGCACCGGGGGAATGCTCCTCTCCTCAACCATTCGAAGATGTAAGTGATGTTGAATGATCTATTTTCTATGATATTTTTGATAAAAAAAAATTTGAATATTATATTTCTGTATATGACTCACCATCTAGGCCCAAGTGGGCTGAAAAAATTGTACAAGCAGCTGGGGAATTGGTAAGCAATCCCCATGAGCCTAGGAAGACTAGATCACAAACTAGTAAAGATTCCTTTGCAAGTGATAGTGCTCTTGCTGAGAAATGTTATATGCTGGTTGGATATTATCCTTAGACATATAAGCAAGATTTTACTGACCCTAGTTGGAAATAAGCAATGGAATATGAATTTCAATCCCTCCAAGAGAACAATACATGGGAATTGGTTCCCCTTCCTCCCAAGAGGAAGGTTGTTCAATGCAAATGGATTTTCCAGACCAAACTTGATTCTGATGGTTCTGATACAAAACATAAGGCAATGTTAGTTTCTAAAGGCTATTCTTAGGTCCATGGTGTTGATTACACATATACCTTTGCACTGGTTGCAAAGATGGACTCAATAAGACTAGTTTTAGCACTAGCAGCTAATAAAGGTTGGGAAGTTCACCACATCGACGTCAAGAGTGCATTATTGCATGGTGAATTACAGGAGGATATATATATGCAGCAGCCTGAAGGTTTCCAATAGGATCCTTCATTGGTTTTTAGGCTGAAAAAATCACTGTATGGACTCAAGCAAGCCCCCAGGGATTGGTATGCAAAAATGGATGCTTTCTTGCTTTCAATTGGCTTCACTAGATGCAAATAAGACCCTAACGTGCATTTGCAGAAACATGATGGTATATTGCATTTAATTTTTATTTATTTTTATGATCTTCTTATTACATGTAGCTGCACCAATTTAATTGGCCAAATTAAGTCATCTTTGCACAGTGAGTTTTCCCTGACATACCTACGATTGCTAAGGCAATTTTTGGGCTTGGAAATTGAGAAAAATGGTAAGGGAATCATGCTGAGTCAGACATAGTATGCTTCAAACCTGATAAATAATTTTAACATGGCTGAGTGTAAGGCAGCCAAGTCTCCCTTTATTTCTAGTATTAAAATGCATGAATTTGGCAATTCTCCACTGGTGGATTTTACACTCTACATGAAACTAGTGGGAAGCTTGCTCTACCTTACTCACAAAAGACCTGATTTGTCTTATGCTATGAGTGCTGTAGCAAGACATATGAACCCACCACATGAGCTCCATTGGAGAGCAGTAAATATAATTCTTCAATATGTCCAAGGAACCAAGAACTCCGGGGTGCACTACACAACTAGTTCCTCACTTCAACTAGCTATATTTTCTGATTGAGATTGGGCCAGTGATCCAACTAATAGGAAGTAAACTTCAAGTTTTTTCTTCATGTTTGCTGAAGGTACCATTTTTTGGTAAAGTAAGAAACAACACACTATTTCACTTTCATTAGCAGAGGCCGAGTACAGGGTAGCAATCAATGCTGCTACACAGTGTGTTTGGTTGCAGGGAATTGTTTGGGATTTTGGTGTCACAATTGATTCTCCAACCAAGATTTGAGTGCACGATAATAGTGCCATTAAGATATCTACTTATACAGTACAGATGTAGAGGAAAAATCACATAGAGATACACATGCATTACATTTGGGGCTTAGTGCATGACAGGGTGATCTCACTGCAGTATTGCCCATCCATCGAGCAAACTGCTGATATTTTTACCAAGGATTTCACTGAGAAGAACTTGACCTACCTGAGATATTTTATTGGGGTGAGTGAAGGATGGTAATTTTTTGTTATATTATTGTAGGTCCAGCCCCATTTCCATTCTTGAGGGAAGGTTTTTCCCATGAGGTTTTCCTTCTTTTCCTTGGTTCACATGGACAAATAAAATTGTAATTTCTGATTTATGTATTTGAGGTGACTTGAGCCATTGTTTCCAAGGCCTCCATCATTTTGTGAGCTATACTTATTTATTGGATTAAGGGAGGGTGTTAGAATAGTAATCCATCATTAGTACCTTAGTTATACTAATTAGTCAATTTTTTTTCTTTTTAAGCTTTAATACACTATGAGGTGGACTAGGGGTGTTTAGTTGGACATATGCCAAGTCATAATGGGCCTTTCACACCCACATGAGCATTTCATCTCAGTAAAAAAATACATATGCACCCTCATAATTTTTTGTGTGCTCCCATTCATTGAATTTGGACATGCAAGTTGACTTGGAGCGCTAGAGTGGGATTTTGGCCAAATTTGGCTTGATTTGGTGCATTAAATGTTGCATTGAGAGTCTAAACCACCCATTTTTCCACACCCATGTTTTCAAAGGTGTAATAATTGGTACAAAACACACCATTCATGACAATTCAGCAATTTGTGGTTGTTTGGGGTGATTTGGGACGAGATTGGCCCACCTAGGGGGGTTTGATGCCATTTTGGCAATTTTGACTTATCTGCTGACAATTGGATTCCAAAGCCTCACAAAAATCCTATGATGTATTATATATCTAATAATAACAAGTTTCATGTTTAGACAATCCAAAATTATCTTGTTTCTGTTCACATTGTGTGTGTAATTTATCTATAATTTGATGGTTTTTATTGATCCTTGCACCCAAATTTAATTTGTGAGATTCAATAATGCTCCTATATTCTCCTATGGTTTGAATTACTCACTTGGTGGATTGAATTCCTCACACTTTTCATTCTACTAGGCTTGTGATTTCTAATTGGAAAATGCCTTCTTTGAGTACACCCTTTGATTCACTGACAAAGAAGCAAGATAAATTGATCCATATGGAATATATTAGAATATCCAAGGGTAAGGATGATGCTATTATATTTAAATTAATTAAGAATGAAAATTCAAAAGAGAAGCAAATAGTGAAAGAGAAGAAGCCAAAGTCAGATAATGAAGATGACATGTCGAATCTTACTGATGAAGGTTCAATGAAGAAAGTCAAGAATAAAGGGAGAACATCAAAGTTTTATTATTGCATAAAGGGATTTAATATTGAGAATAATATTTTCAATAATAATATGGGCATCATGTCTCAGTTACTTGAGAAGCATAACATCGAAGTTCCAGATGAACTAGAGAATCTTGTTGAATCCTTAAAACATTGTTATAGTACGGAGTTCCAAGGTAATATCAACTATTCCTTGAGTGACAAAGTTAAATAATTTCCTCAAATATATGATATAGATTATTTTTCTGATATATTATAATCATAAATCTCAATTTCTTTCTTGGATAAATCACCTATCAATCCACTAGATCCATCTCCCAATGATTGTGTTTTTTCACTAGATCCTGACTTGTATTTGTTTAGCTCTTCCTCACTCAATTCAAATTATTATGAATATGATTTATAATAAATTTTTCAATACAATATTAATTTAATGAAATCACCCATACCATTTATCCATCCTTTGAATACTCATAATACTATACGAACCCCAAGTTCACTAGTTGATTCCCTATTGGTCTCCTATGCAATGTTACTTATATCTAATGGTTTCAAGTCTTGTCTATTTTTCACTACTTGGTTATCCATGAAAATAATCATCCTTGGACTTATGTTACACATGTTTTGATTTTATCTAAACATCTATGGTTCATATCTCAATTCCATTTATCATTCAGATCTACACATTCATCAGTTTTCCCTAGTTGCTCATCCTCTTCCTACTCTAGCCCCTTATCCTCATGGAGACATTATAAATTTGGTATTTTCTACTCCATATGATAATATTTCTTATATTTCAGAGTACTTTTAGGCTCATTTCCGAATGGGAAGGTTCTACAACAGTTTGAAAAGAATATTCATGGTCCACTTCACCATTTTGCAGCTCTACACGGAACTGATTGTGTTGTATTTTTTACTATTTGAGAAGGAGTATGCACTTATCTCTTTTCCTTTTCAGATTGTGTTTGCATATCAGAGTATGTTGGTAGAAAGAATCATTTATATATTACTCATCTTTCATCAGATGATGAGCTACAAGTAACCTCTCCTCTTCTTCTTGCAGATACTACACTCTAGCGCATGATCATAGAGTTTACAACTTCTTCATTAACTTCTCCAGGAAGAAGTTCAATAAGCCCATTCAAGTGAAGAAAAAGATATAATGAATACATGTTGTTCATTTTTTTCCCTTTTCCTTTCTTGTGTAAGGTTTTTCCCTATGTGGTTTCTCCTCTTTCCTCACTTTTTTGGACATAAATAATTGTAAAGGGTGACCATAACCTTGTTGTCGAGCCCTATATATATGCATCTATATTTTTTATCATTTCAAATACTCTATCATTAATTCAGAATTAAAGGGGGTTTTTATAATATTATAAACTTACTCAATAGTTTGGATAACAATAGTTAATCATTTCTGGTTAATTTCCTATGTACTAACCTATATAGTTGCCATCCACTACCACCACTTGGTCAATAATTTCCATATACCCCAGGAGCACCTTTATATCGATTTTGGTTAGATTCTTCCAACTTTATTAACTTCCCAAATTAGTAACTATTCTTTCTTGCATATTCCATCTTTATACTCTATTCTTTCTTTTCAGTGGATAAGGTAAAGCTAGTCAACTAGGAAACTGCTATATTTTGTGGCGAACCGTTCCTCCATTATTTTCTCTCAAGATTCCATGATTAGCAAGCTTTTCCATCACTCATGAAAACTCACTTGTTCTTTATCCAATTCGTGAGATCATTGATTGATTAAGAAAGTGATTTAGTCACCTACCGGGGTTTATCATATTTGGTAAGCTTGATTTATGAGCTAGCATGATTTGTCTTCTAGTAACTCTAATTTTCCATTATAAGGATGTATTACCAATGTAATAATCAATCAATCAATTCATTGATTCAATAGTCAATTATTATTCTTCACTTCTCTTGTATTCAGTCTCATTATCATTCTCTCTATTTTCCTTGTACATGCTTGTGAGAATGTCTTGCAGCTAGATATTTATCCTGTGCTTCTACATAGCATCAAGTCTCTATTTATTCATGGTATTAGAGTTGCTATATCTACACTGGGGACTTCAGATTCTTCAACATCTTCAATGTGAAATTGTTTTGACTTGTTGTAAGTTGAGACTTCATCAAAAGTAACATCTCGACTAGTATCGATCTTCTTGAACCTTGGAAAGTATATTCGATATGATTTTTATTTGTCACTGTATCCCATGAATATGCCCTTGTTTATTGAAGGGTATAGCTTTTTCCTTTTTTATTTGGGGACATGTATGTACATAGGGAAACCAAATATTCAGAGATGGTTGACTTCTGGTTTCTTTCCTAAAAATAATTCTTATGGATTATTGTTATTTGGACCACAATGAGGTGTTATTTTTTTTGCATACATAGTTGTTCTTGCTACTTCTTCCCATAGGTGCATTGGAAAGTCTTGGTCATGAAACATCACCTTTGGTTCTTCCATTATCGTTATGTTCTTTCTTTCGACAATGCCATTTTGTTGAGGATTGTAGGGAGTGCTAATCTCACTCTTAATAATGGATTCTTTGCATAGGTTTTTGAATTCATATGAAGTGAATTATCTGCCATTGTTTGATCGTAAGGTGTTGATATTATTTTCGGTGTGATTCTCTACCAAATATTTGAATTATTTTAACTTGCCAAAAATGTCATCTTTTCCTTTCAAGAAGTATATAAAATCTTTACAAGAATAACCATCTAATAAAGAAACATAGTGTGCATACCCACTAAAGGAATTGAATGACATGGGACCTCATACATCCGAGTGGATTATTTCCAAGATTTCTTTTGCATTGATTTCACTGCTTGTAAATGGTTTCTTTACATTCTTTCCTTGCATACATCCTTTTCAAGTGGCTTCATGTTTTGATTGGAATTATTTGGGAAGGGATGATACTACTTTGCTTGCAATTGGTAGAGCTCTATAGTGTATGTGTGCAAGCCTATGGTGCCATATTTCACTTGGTTCTTCTCACATGCCCCAATTTGTAAAACATTTTATGTTTTAAGAAACATTATGATATATTTATTATAAATTTTGTAATTAATGACCAAGTGGGGTCAAGGATAATTGAATGTAATTGCTGAATGTTTTATTAATAAATAAATGAAATATGAGACAACAGCTTAGAAAAGCTGTTAAATGAGTGTTTTACTAGTCACTTGGTGGAGTAGGTTGGGTTGAGAGTAGATTGACACTTGGAAGCATCCTCAAACTACTTCTAGCTATTGCAGGTGGCAACTTCCCTATTTTTGTGGTCATGTTCCCCAAGAAAGTGGAACAAGAGCAGGTGGCTCATTAAGTGAAAACTAACCCAAAATACCTAGGCATGCTAATAAAACTTCCTATTGAAGACATATGAGGCTTCTCATTCCTATATTTTGAACATTCTGAGTGAATGGCGTGCACAAGAAAATTTTATGGAGGGGACTAGATGAAGTAAGTTTGAGTGGAAAAGTGTTGAAGACCTGAACTAGTGCAGCTATTCTAAGCTGAGTTCATACTGCTGCATGCAAAATTGATTGCTGTTGAAAACTCAATAGAGTTGCAAAGGATTACTAAAATACATCTCTCACCCAATACTTCTACCAGGTGGACCAGGAGACAAGCTCGAGGGTCATGAGATTTACAGTCTAGATTTTCTCCAGGAGTTGGTTGGGAGGAATAGGTTCCTTAAGCTGTTGTCACCTCATCTAAATTTCCAGGTTCTACTTGTTTTATCTAGCTATCTAAACTATTTATTGTTATCTAGAAAGTTTGAGTTAAGCAATGAAATGTTACGTTTCTGTTATGTTGATGCTAGGGTTAGTTAAAAGAAATACTTTCACTGTTAAAATATTGTGAAATTATTGGATTAAATAGATTTGGGTAAATGATTAGAACTTATAGTTTAACTGATAGATAGAAGGAAAATACCTAACTGTATTTTTCCACACCTTTTATAAAGGTAGTACTCTAGTACAGTAGGCTAGATTAATTTCAGATAAAGAAAATGAATAAAGTATACGTGAATGTGATTTATTACTTTCCACAATTTTCCTAAGAGTTATTGAGATGTATGCTTTTTCTTTCTATTTAGAATTTTTACTTAGATAAAGTAATTTGTAAAAATATAGACAAATCTGTCTTTAGGAAAGTTTTTAAGATATAAATATACTTAATTTGTGTGCTTACAGGTTATTTATTATAATAATTAACACTGTAATAATTAACAGACATTATAAGAACAAAAACTAAATAGGTAGGAAACAATAAATAAGACTAAATATTTACCATGATATTTTATCTAAGTAACATAGAATTAGAATAACATTATATTCAAATAATAACAATGCATTTAAACAAAAAAAAAATTAGGGTTTTATAAGTAAAACCTAATTATAAGAAACTATAAATTTGAAATAACATTACCACCTCTTTCACTAATGGAGGGGTTAAACTTTAATCCTTAAAACAAATTAAAGCTTATTACTGTGTTTATATAACCATAACATTAACTAAATGAATATAGAAAAAAAATTAAAACATCCTCCACTAGGACAACATTAATATTATCTGCATGATAATAAACAAAATAAAAATCCTTCATTACAGTTCAAAACAGGGAAACAATAAACATTCAGGAGATGTTATTGACCCCTTATTTCTTTTATTTCTTTTTACTGACAGTAATAATCGAAGTAAGATCTAAAAACCCACTGTTAAATCTATAGTTACAATTTTACACAGAAGCAAAATAAACATTAATTTAATTTAACAATACAAATGTATTATCCAAAATTATAAATTACAAAACAGTAAGTTTCAGGATTATCCAAGCCTTAAGTAATAGTTAAAAACCCTGAACTGAATCATATCAGATATGGCCCTATGGCCTTTTACAACACAGATTCACGGCTTAAAATCCTGTTCTAAAAACAACATAACTACAAACAAAATTTATGACTGAGAAGGAAATGATTCTCCAAGTCTCGGCTATGAAATCCCTAAGCCTCCATTTCTAAAAACAGCCACTAGGGCTTCAATAAACTGAACCAAAAATCAAGTATCGGCCACATAGCCTCCCAAAATTTTGTTGCAATACAGAGTAATCCACGGCCGAGCCAAACAAACCAGAATCCAAGAAATTGAACCAACTCAATTTAAACATCATACACCACTGCAGGAGAACCTCAGCGAGTCCGACGCTTACCAGTTTGATTTTGAAGCCATGAATTCCAATGTGGAGACTTCATGGTGTAACTTTACCACGGGTTTTTCACTTGATATGACCTGCAGGACTATTGGAACACGAACTGAGAAAAGTATAAATTACAGAACATGAATTTATAATTTAATGATAGAACAAATGTAAATTTTAAGGAAATTTTCTCACCTGAATAAAACAACCTATGCTTCAATCTGGAAGCGAGAACATACCCAAAATTCACCAAGACTTAACTACTAAATCATGAAGGAATCACCTTTGGGCAACCCTAGCCACCTTGTAGAGAACGACGAGCTCCAAGAAAACTTTGACAAAAGGAAATGCCGCTCACTGAGTCACGATGGGGCAGAGTTAAATACCACACCAGAAGTTAAGTAATGAAGAATAGTAATCTATTCACAACAAGAACACACTACAATAAATACCATGGCCATGCACATGTTACTAAACTCTCTCGTGTTGGGATGGATGCAATTTCACAGAGCCAAGATACTGAACAGAATAGCACTTGCAGAGCTGGGCAATGATGATGGATGGTTTGTCCATAGAAACAAGGTAATATCCAAGAGCATCCTTACACACAGAGTACGAAGGAAAATAACAAGGAAATGTTACATAGTAGAGTGACATACAGGCCAAGAGGCCATGAGCCCGCGGCCCTCTTCTTCCAGAGCAAAGGTAAAGATAGGTTAAGGAAAAAATTTAGGGTTTATAGATTTATATACAGTAATTTCAAAAATTCAACCCTATCCACCATTTTGCAACCACGTGTCCTCGATTAATATTTGCAAAATGTGGGTTTAAGGGTATAGTTCGGAGACCATCGGAGCAGAAGGTAGATAGTAAAGATACTAGGGTTTTAGTATAGTTATAATATGGTACATATATTAGAAATTAAGTATGATTTTTAACCTTTGCATTGATGTAGGAAAAACATAATGCAAAGAACTATTTCAAAGTTAGTTGCATATTGAATTAAAAAAAAATACCTTATAGCAAGTTGAGAAATCATAGTAATTAAAAATCAACTATGTAATTACACTTGCAACTATAGAAAAATGTCTAGCTATCATATTAACATAGATAATACAGTTGATATCGCAATTAAAGATACTAGGTGATGTTTACTTTTAGTAAAATCTTATGAGATGAGAAATTATACGAAGGGAACAAGGGATAGTTTTCTTATAGAAAATAATGCATCCTTTTTTATATAAAAAGTAATATCACTATAGTATAATAAATACAAGTGGTGTTAGTACATCTCTAATTAGTATGTACTAGAGTAGCTTAAAAATATCTTAAGCACAAAGTACTAGTTCTACGTGAGTCCTTTAGTCAATGTGCTTAATGTTTTTACTTAGATCCTTGGTTTTTCTAGATTAACTCGACATCTGTAGAAGCAAGAATCTTGGAGGTTATTTTAGCATCAAGTAGTTTCAACAAGGGCAACTGCTACACAAGATGCCTTTCACAAAATTTGCGTACATATTTTAAAACAAAAATAGAATGTTACTAATTAAACAAACAAGATCTAGTTATAGTGATTTGGAAGAATTACCGAGTTAAGTTTAGTTTACTAGAAATGTTTATTTTAGTATCAACTATGAAGATCATAAACAATAAGATCAACGATACCTTTTTGTTTTACTGCTCAAGCTGTAAAACAAATAAATTAACTAGCATTTTATTCTATGCTAGTTGAGATGATAATCTTGATCTGGAAAACTGGTAACAAAACTTCTTACCTGTAAAGGACCTGTAAAAGAAGCATCACTTCACTACATTAGCTATAAGCTAAGTAAGCCTCGATATCAACTGAATTTCTTTCCTACTTGTCATAAAACAATAAAACAAACTTAGTACTAAGATTTAAACATAAGTTTCATTCTTGTTATTCCAAATCATAACCTGCTAAATCAAATCCTTAACCTGTAATTTTGAAGACAAACTAATAAGTAGACATAACTGGAGATCAACAAAATGTTCATTTCTAGTTAATAGTGTTTTAAAGTAACTGTTATTAGTTGATTGTTCCAGGCAGTAACGACTACGAACATTTTATGTTACATGAAAAATTTTAAATTTTACGAATTTTTGGAGTATTATAGTTCTATAGAGTCATGAACCAAGGCTTGTTTTGGTTTTCCTTTTAACTTGTACAAACCTCCCTCTTTCTCTCCAATTATTGTTGCATCGTTTATTGTTTTTCTTCTTTGCCACATGAGTACTTGGCCATCAACAAATGCAACACATAATCCTTTAGCATCTAAAGCTGAAATGGAGAGGATATTTTTCTTCATACTCGGTATGTAGAGAACATCCTGCATCTTCATTGACTTTTGAGTCCATATTGGAAGAGGCTTCTCCACTCCCTTTTATGGGATATTGGTAGTTGTCACCAAATTTCACCTTGTGAGGTGACTCATGATCTAATAGGTTGATGAAGGATTTTTTGTATCGTATCATATTATTGGAAGCTTCATTGTCCACCAACCAATGATTGCTTCCATGCATAATGGTACCAGTAAGATCTGAGATCAAAACATATTATTCATCACTTGAAGAATATTCCCTTGTTCTCTTTCTTATGGGTTCATCATCTTTCGAAGTATGTGCATGATGCCTCTTCTTCTTTTTTTCCTTGGACGATCCTTTATTTATGGGACAATCTATTGAGACGTGGTATTTCTCGTCACATGTGTAGAATATGATATTAATGTAGTCTCCTTCTCGGTCTATGATTATTAATAATTTCTTGGGACTTTTGTGAGAGTGATCCTCCCTATTTCCTTAATTTTTCTTTGCATGATTTGTTAGATTTTGATCATTGTTTTCTCCCATATTCTCTTCTCTTGATACTAATGAAGCTTATTCTTGAGTGAATTTTTCCCATAGTTTATTGAAATTTATTAGTTTCTTTCTGGCACATATTCCTTGAATGAATGAGTCCCATGACCTTGGAAGTCCATTCAAGGTAATCATAATGATATCTCCTTCTTCAAAATTTTCTTCAATGGCCTCTAGTTGCTCCTTGACCTAGAAACCATACTGAAGTAGGATTGAATGATTTTTGAATGTTGGATCTTCACATTCTTGAGTTTATTCCTCAGGCTCATCTTTTGGTTGATGTTCTTTCCTTCAAATATCTTGGTTAAATATCGAACATTTTCTTACGAGTATTCAATGATGATACATGAGGGATGAGGTTATCCTTGATGGAATTTGAAATAATCATTTTAGATCTTATCATGTTATTCTTTTGGTTTTCCTTTTCCTCTTCTCCCTCTACTTTTGGAATCTCCTCATTGACATATTTTTCCAAGTCATTCTCCTCTAGGATAAGAGATATTATATACTTCCATGCTCGGAAGTTATCTTGCTCCTTCAAGCTTATCCTAAACCTTGGTGTGATTCATCATATTTATATGAGAACCTAAAATGGAAATAAAAATAAAATAGATCTTACCAATTTGAGATGCCTAAGCTATTTCTGGATCTAATTGGCCTAGGGCTCCATAAAGAAACCCTAATTTTCCAAACTTCGAATCTTGAAATTCTGTCTTGGTAGAAAGATGTGCCTCCTTGAGGTGGGTTGTTCAATGACGTCCGTTACCAAATTTCATGGAGGGAAACTTGAAAAAATTGATGGCTTTGTTTCCTATGGCAGTAGTGATTAGGTCAAAATTGAAAATTCTCCAAACTGGAATCTTTCTCCACAAAAAATGTGCCTCCTTGAGGTGAGTTATCCTAGCCCTCTTTTCTGTAAATTTCAGGGAGAATTTTTTTAGAACTTGGGATCCTTAGTTTCCGCAACAACACAGTTCCTTATTTCAAAGTGGCTCTAATACCATGTTACATTTTTCACTTTAATTAAATTATGTAATATATTTAAACTAAAACATAAAAAATCACAACAATACACAAGAACACATAGATTTTCCTCGGGGAAACCATAAAGGAGAAAACCCTGCAACTTCTTCAGATTAGTTCAATCACTTAATACAATGTAAAACCAAGATAGAATACCCAAATATAAGATGTATTTAAAATATTCTTATTATCCTTAACTAACACACTTTCCTTTCTCTCTCTTGAGCGAACTTGCTTGAGTGATGTGTGTCAAAATGAGGGAGGGAACCTCTCTATTTATACTTTACAAGTATCTAACCTAAAATACTAACTAGGCTGACTTCCTAAACTAACAGGGACGAATTCCCACTTGGGAGACTCAAAAATATATTTTACAATATTTCTTCAGGGGAATATTACCCCAACTTACAACGAAGGTTTTACCTCGATATTCTAGCATGACTAGATACAATGCATCTCCAAATGGAGGAAAAGTATCTCCGACAGAGGTACAATAAAATACAATAATAATATACAATAGAATATCTTTCGATGATTTTCAACAACATGTTTACATCACTAAATATTCATGATGAAGAATGAATCATTGGGTACATGTATCTCGAAGCAAGAATATTTGTGTGAGTGGTGAATAACAGTGTATTTGGTTGTGCGATATTGTATGTGTTTGTGGCCATAATGTGAGGAAAATGAAAATGTCGTTCACTATGAGGATATATGGCCACACAAATTATTCTTCATGGCTCACACAAATATACATTTGCAAGGAATTCCCACATTCTTATGTATGAGCAAATCATTTTGTAATGAGCATTTGTGTCGACTTTCTGTCTCACTAATCAATGCGAAGGAACAATTAGTAAGTTAACTATTTGAGGATGTACCATATCATATACTCTCTCTCTCCTTTACCTTTCAATGCATATACAAACCACATTTTTTATGTACACACATTCACA
Source organism: Pseudotsuga menziesii (assembly GCA_001517045.1). Lineage (NCBI taxonomy): Eukaryota > Viridiplantae > Streptophyta > Pinopsida > Pinales > Pinaceae > Pseudotsuga > Pseudotsuga menziesii. The sequence goes on along the minus strand of LPNX010394557.1, from coordinate 35,386 downwards.
CCATCAGTGAATATCCTTGGTTCATGCCACAAAGTGAATACATTTTTAGCTTTGCTACTATATATGCATGAATCTTATATGTGTTATGATGTTATGTTAGTTTCAATTATTTTTTCAGTATATATATATATATATATATATATATATAAGGTGGATTTTTAAACATATTTTATAGTGATTATCTAAATAAATTTGTATTGTATACCCCCAAAAACATGGAAAGAGTTGATGTGGTTCTTAAGGTTATGATATTTGTAATTTTGGAGAACCAATTTTTCTAGATTGGGTAGGTAAAACTAGGACCAATCCACAAGACCTTCTGTTATCACTAAGAATGCACCCTCAGTTGTAAAGGATAATCCCAAGGTAACCACATAACCAATATTTGGGAAAGAAAGTTGGCTTCTTTTGTCACGTCCCCATCCCTCAGACTGGTGAGGAGGACGCGACGAAGACCACATAGAGCCGGGCAAACATCCCCATGAACAAACAATCAACACAAAGGCTGAAAATTAAAATCTTAACACAATGCATACAAGAATGCTCAGATCCATCATACAGGATGTACAGTTCCTCAAACATACAGCGGAAGCAAGCACACACATTCCAGCATTTACATGTTCATCATAATTCATTAAACATCAATATAATTGCAGAGATATGATAGCAGCGCTTATCTTTTGAGGAAGATTTCACCCGCAACCAACTATGTCGCTGCAACGTTCCACCCAACCATAGAACAGCGTGCTCATCAATCTCTCAGCAACACTGCCACCCCCGAGATGGGCATGATTCCTCCGGAATAAGGGTCAATTGCAGGCTTACACATAGCCAAGGGAACATAATCAGCCGAACCAACACTGTTGGGTCTGACAGGCCTTCAACAAACAGCCAAGCCAGCACAGTCCGAAGGCCAACCACTGCATACCAACATCCAAAACTGTCCCTTCACAGCCCTGTGAAGCAGGTAGAGACAACCAGGGATAATCCCAAACCAAAGATGGTCACAGCTCAAACCCACAAAGCAACACGGAGTTGTTCTTGGCCCTATCATGGCCAAAACAACTCAGCAACAACACCCAAACTAGGGGACGTCAGCAGCCACACACATACAGTGGATGATAGCAGCAATCCATCACCCCAAAACAGGTAATTTCAGCCAATAGCACACACAATCCACAAAGACAGAGGAGAGGCCAACTCCCATCGTGGACAGACAAGAGAAAATTCAACCAATGGATTAGTAATCCACAGGGGCCCCAAAACGAATTTAAGCACCACAGCCAACAAAACGCAGGGAAGACAACAGTCCCAAAATGTAATCAGTGAGCATGGCTCACGACATGGGAAAACGCCCCAAATAGTCTGTGCGTGAGTGCAACTTGCACCAAACCGCAACACATAGAGGAAAACAAAATGCACGACCGCAATTCAGTAGGGAAACTTACACACAGCCCTTGAGCGTGAAATAGCTCCTGCACCCAAGAATCCCCAGTATCAGCCACGATTCCTCTTGCTCTCGGTGTGAGCATAAGCCAATGCAGAGTCCCTGCACGTGAGCAAGAACAGACCATGAAGAAGATGGCGACCTAGGTGAAGGTCAGGCACATGAGGAAGGTGAATAGACCATGTGTGAAGGTTCCCCCCAAAACGTGGGAGAGTGGAGTGAAGGCCATGTGGGTGGAGTGGGCACGTGAGCAAGGGGACTGGCAGTCCTGCCACCCCACTCCTAAAGGCAATAACTCCCCAACCACCAGCATCCATACTCAATGAGGGTAGTTGGATAAAACAATAAAGAGGCTGGATGAGACAAGGAAAGGTGGAAAACACACAAAGTGGTAACACATGGGTTTTCCCCCATAACCAAGGTTTGACATCCCCCACCCCTTATCCTTTGGAACCATGCCCTTTTCATTCAACGTTGCACTGCCGTAGCTGGTTGTGGTTTTAGTTTTATTTGATGTGCGTATTTACATGATGCCGAATTATAATGTGCTAGATGGCACGATAACCATCGGCAACTATCCCCATTGCCGAAACACACACACAACCAAATCGATGGTGGGGATTTTTCCTTGAGCTCCTCACCATGATTAATTACATTATATACATCATGCAAACGGGGTCAAAACCGGGGATGTGACATCTTTATCTCCAGAGAGGGATCTCTCAATATTGATCTCAAAAGGCCAGTTATATAAACAAGAAATACAATTTAATATGGGTGATGGTTGAAAAAGTGCACATCGGGCATGGATTCATGGAGGATAATAACATTTACAGTGCTATTGGATATGAAATTTGACAAAGGAAAGGTAACTATCTCTTCACAGTCAAAATGCTTATTGTTTGGTGATATAGAGGAATTTTAGAAATAGTACATTAATGTGGTATCTATCAAGGATGAATCCACCATTAAATTTAGATGAAAGGGTTTTGTGAATGTTTAAAAGTATTGGAATAGAGCATATGAATATGAATTCTAAACCATTGTAAGCTCGTACAAGCATGAAAAGGAAAACATAATGGAATCTTAAACTTGAAACACATACACATAAAATAAAAGGAAATATAGGCTGTAAAGATGACAACACATGAATCTCAGTCAAGAGGCCAACTTCGGCTCTGTAATTTTATTATTTTTGGAATCTCAATTACAATTCCAAACTCTCAGGGGTTCCAACCCCTATTACATTACAAAAACTTGCTTAAATACAAAATAGTTATCCATGAGATTGTTAGATTTTTAACATTCAATCTAGCATTATATTAGGATCTTTAACTGAGAGAATAACAAGCACAACAATCAAACACAAGAGACAATGAACACAGTGTTTTTCCTTGGGGAAACCATAAATGGATAAAACCCCACAACTTCCTTAGAGATAGAATCGGCACCAAAAGTAAAACCCCGAAACAGTAAGATGATATCCCGACAACTGTATCCTCTTTCTTTCTAGCCCCAACAACTTCTTCTCCCTTAGCTATGCGTTACAACTAAGTGTGAGTAAATGTGTGATAAATAGATAGGCTCACTCTCTATTTATACTAATTCCTAACTTGACAATAACTCACTAGGGACGACTTCACTAGGAGAGTCTAATAACCCTAGGGCCTCGCAACTGCGGGGACTTTAACCCTTGAACAATAGGAGGGTTACCCACAATGACTTGACATGACTTGTTTACATTATAGAAAATCCTGATCGGAACATCGGGGCATGACATGACTCAATTACATTACAAACACTTCCTAGAATAAACATCGAGGTACAATACATAAGATATACAAGTGAATACATTCCAAAGTTACAATTACATCAACACTCCCTCTTAACTAGGAAGGTATTCTCTCGACACAATTTATCAGCACAAGTCTTCTTCTCTGTATCATCATCTTCAAGTCATATTCATATTCAAGTCATCTTCATCTAGATCTAGATCATCATCACTAGATTTGGATCATCACTCGATCTGGATCATCATCACTAGACCTGGATCATCACTTGATTTGGATCATCATCACTAGATCTAGATCATCACTCGATCTGGATCATCTATGGTTCTAGAACATCTCTATTGGATCATCATCATAGGTGCTATCTCTTGATTCTTCTCATCATAGGAAGTTCTACAGAGCCAGCCCTTTTTCATGCTGGTTTTAGGCCTAGCCTCCATGTAGGTCTTTTCCAGCACTTATATTTGACCCTAAGTCAGAATGGCCTACCCAACACTTACATCTGACCATGAGAGGAACACATCCAACACCATGTTAGAAAGGCATGATGAGCACTCACATCTGACTATGAGAGGAACCAATCTAGTCATCTATGTCAGAAATGCCTAGCACTCACATCTAACCATGAGTGGAGCCAATATAGTCATCTATGTCAGAAAGGCCCAGCACTTACATTCAACCATGCGAGGAACCAATCCTACCTACATGTCGAAATGGATCTGCACTTACATCTGACCATGCAAGGAACCAATCCAACATGTTAGAAGGGATATGCACTTATATCTGATCATGTAGGAACCAATCCTATAGTCACATCAGAATGGATTTGCACTTATATCGATCATGTAGGAACCAATCCTACAGTCACATAAAAATGGTTCTACACTTATATCTGATCATGTAGGAACCAATCCTACAGTCACATCAGAATGGCTCTGCACTTATATATAATCATGTAGGAACCAATCCTACAGTCACATCAGAATGGATCTACACTTATATCTGATCATGTAGGAACCAATCCTATAGTCACATCAGAATGGCCATCAGTCCCAAACTGAGTATTCTTGGTAACTGACCAGGTGCCTCCATTCCAATAATGACATTCAATACTTATATATGATCATGTAGGAACCAATCCTACAGTCACATTAGAATGGATCAGCACCCATATCTGATATGCGAGGAACTAATCCTCTCATCATGAAAAAATGGCTCATCCCTTACATACGACCATGGAAGGAACCAATCCTTTCACCATGTTAGAATGGTTCACAGACTCGTCAATTCCCCTTGGAGGGAACCTTGATCTAGAGAACACCAAGCTTCTCCCTGAAGTAATCAAACTTCACTCTGGCTAATGGCTTAGTCAACACATCAGCTATCTGTTTGTCTGTTGCAACATACTGGAGCTTCACTACTCCTTTTTGCACCATATCCCTGATATAGTGATACTTGATCTCGATATGCTTCGACTTGTCATGGAACACCTGTTGATGTAATTGTAACTTCTGAATGTAATCACTTGTATTTCTTATGTATTGTAACCCGATGTTTATTCCAGGATGTATTGTAATGTAATTGAGTAATTTCATGCACCGATGTTCCTATCGGGAGTTTCTATAATTTAAACAAGTCATGTCAAGTCAAGGTGGGTAACCCTCCTATTGTCTAAGGGTTAAAGTCCCCACAGTTCTGGGGCACTAGAGTTATTAGACTTACCTAGTGAAGTTTTCCCTAGTTAGTTTTAGTCAAGTCAAGAATTAGTATAAATAGAGAGCTAGCCTATCTATTTATTACACACTCACTCACACTCAGTTGTAGCACATAGCTGAGGAAGATAAAGACACTGGGGCAAGGAAGAAAGAGGTTACTACTGTCGAGAGCTCATCTTACTGTTTTGGGGCTTTACATTTGGTGTTGATTCTATCTCTAAGAAAGTTGCGAGGTTTTCTCCATTTATGGTTTCCCTGAGGAAAAACACTGTGTTCATTGTCTCTTGTCTTTGATTGTTGTGCTTGTTTTTCTCTCAGTTAAAGATCCTGTTGCAGCTGCAACTGTTCTCCCCAATTTTCTTAAATTTTGGGCCCCTCCTTATCAATTAAAATTGCTTTGATTTCGTTTGATCCATGATTGTTTGGTCTTGTTTTAACTTTGGTTGATTCTAAAGATAAATTGGCGGCTTATTTTCAAGGGATGCGTGTGTTATGATTTTGTTATGGGACGTAGAATTGAATTTGAATTGCTAGCCAGAAACTTGACTGATCAGTTTCCCTTTGAACAAACCATTGTCTCTGAGGTGAAACAGTTTAACCGTCGCTGATTTTGAGTTTTCGAGCACTTAATTTTTTCTTGTTGGATCAGAAGCTATATTCTTTTTCCCTTCCGCCATTGCGGCTGCCAAAACGGTTTGGCGTCCGAAGTGCAAAGTGTTTCGACTTTCGATTGGGAAGTTCCCCGCCCGAGGGTCACACGTCATAGTCTTTTTCCTTCCGCTGTTGCGGCTAGGGAAGTCGTTTGTCTTTCGATGTCCAAACCTTTTCGACTTTCAAGGCAAATTTTTCCCGCTTACAGGTCTCGCGTGGTTATAACCTCTTCCCTTCCGTCGTTATGGCTGGGAAAGCCCTTTAGCCTCCGAAGCGTAAAGCCGTCCGACTTCCGACTGAGGGTTTCTCCCACCCGTGTGTCGCATAATTTTAGCGCTTGTCTTTCCGTCGTTGCGGCTGGGAAATCCATTTGGCGTCCGAAATCAAAGTTACCCGATCTCCGATTGAGTTTTCCTGCCCACAGATTTGAATCGGATGCTATAGCCTTTTCCTCGTCCGACGTTGCGGCTGGGCAAAGCCTTTGACTTCCGACGTCAGTATCCTTCTGACTTCCGCCGTGGTGCACCTGGCCATTTTTGTGGGGTAGCCATTCCAGTTTGTATAATCTGCTACTCTGTTTTATAACGTAGTCCCAAATGGATAGTGCACTTGGATTAATTGCAGGTGTACGTAAGGAGCTGATGCGCGAAGATGTAGAGAAGCCGTTTGGTAAGGATCGAAACGACACCGACCAGATCGCTAAAAGGGCCATCAAAGAAAAGGACAAATTCAATAACGCTAAAGGCATGAACCTAACTGCCTATCCATTACTAAACGGTTCATAAGTGCATACAGACAACATAAAGAACCTGAAATGTTTGGAGGGACTGGAACGTCATACGTTTGGGGGGAGACCAAGCGGATTGTTGTGTAGTTTAAATGTTGTAAATTTAGAACTTAGAGGGGACTTTTTCCCTGGAAAATTTGTAAACTATTTGCTTGTAAGAGGAACTATTTCGTTTTACAAATGCAAATTACAACTTTGCTTGTTGGAGAAAGCGTAACTGTGAAATGCATCAATGTGGTCGAATGAGCAATGTTGAAGAGGAACTATTTTGTTTTCAGCTATGTTTCATTAACTGTGAGAGTGTTCTAATTCCATGAACCTATGTTCTTGATGAGTGCTTTTCAGTATATTTAATGATGTTGTTTCACAATGAGTAATGGAGGATGTTCATAGACAATTGGCTATCTGGTTGTTGAAATATATCTAATTGCTCATGTGTATTGAAAGAGGTGTCAGCTATCTGTAACTTTTCATAATGCATGTGCAAAATACATTACTCATCAATGAATGATAATCTTACTCGTTGGCGATAGGTTAGGTAGTTAGTTTTAATTTCCTGTTGTTTATGTGATTTAGATGCTTGTGGATGCTAAGACGAGAGGTAAGAACCTGCGCATCACATTGTGACTGCTCCCTGCATCTTTGTCATCTTGCATTGTTAATTAGGCACTTGCATTTCATACATTAAGTCAAAAATACAAAAAACTCGGTGGACTGGGCCGCAACTGGTAAAAACATTTGTTTTGTTACTTGACCTACGGTAGCCGGACCGCAAACCGGACGGATTCCCTATACCAAACAGTCAACGGGATAGTTGGGAACGTTGATTGGGGAGAATCCCTTACTGTTGTCGCCTACGAATTTCTGGGCCTCAACAGTTTTGGCGCTAGAAGGAGGGCCGCCAGTGCATGGCTAGCCGTGGAAACTCGTTTTCCCGAGACTTTTCCACTGGTGACAGTTCTGAAAGCAGTGAAATTTACGGAGGACATCTCTATTCTGTTGGAAACGAAGTTGTAAATGACCTAAGAAGACACACCGGGGCATATATAAAGAATATTGGAGGATTGCCGATTATCCCTAAATTTCCCAGACGAGAGTATAAAAATAAAGATCGTCCTATAGTAGAAGACTCAGTGCTAGTTGGAGACTGGGAAGAACTTGTAGAAACAACTTTACAAGAAGTTGTACTACCTTTGAATCAAGAAGGCCCAGAGACCCCTCACAGTTCTCCTGCTCATACGCCTGTTGGTTCACCTCCTCACTATCTGCCCCTACTTATGGCAGGCGTTAACGCCAACCAACCTCCCCCTAATCCACCAAATCCACCACTTTCCTAGAGAGCCGGATCACCTCTGAACTTGACCCCTCCACTGCATGATCTACCTCAATCCTTTGAAAAGTTGCTACCCAAGTTTGACCCTAATGAGAAGATACTAGTAGATGATCACTTGTAGATTTTTTACTTGGCAATAGAAGGATTGAGGGATGGGGAGCATGAAGATGTAGTTTTCAAACTATTCCCGCATACCCTTAAGGGATCTACGACCTCATGGTATTTCGGGTTGCCCGCTAACTCTATCCCTGATTGGAATACTTTCGAGAGAATTTTCAGAAGTAAGTATGCAACTCAAAAGACTCATGCAGCCCTCATGAAAGGACTGTGCACATTGAAAAAAGAAAGGAAAGAGAAGGTACACAGTTTCACTCAAAGATTTGCAGCATACCTTAAGAATTTTTCTGACACTGACAAACCTTCAGACAAGGTCCTGATTGAATATTATACATCAGCTTTGGGTCCTGATTTGGCCATGTTTGCAAAAGGTAGGGCCAAGCCTACTTTGGTGGAAACCTATGAAGAGGCAGAAGTAGTGGAGGCTGAAAGAGAAAGTGTTGAAGATTATCCCGAACAGTCAGGAGAGAAAGGGGCGGGAAGGAAAGCCTTATTGTTTGCCAAGCCCAAGGAGGATAAATCACCATATTATAAAAGTATGGCGAAAATGATGCAAAATATTTCCAACAAAATCATAGACTTGGAGAAAGAAAAAGAAGCACAAAAGTTCTATAGGCCCTATTACAAGAAAAGAGAGGACAACAATCAGTCTCAACCTCCTCTGCACAATACATCATCTATGAATTTGACAGAGATAGGGATGGAAAAAAATTTCACTTTCCACCAGCAACCCCACTCTAAAAAGAATTGTCCACAATGGATAAATTCAATGACGTTGGTCATGAATCAGATGTTGGATTCTAGATTAACAGAAGAGGGAGAGGAGGAAAGAAAAGAGAATTCTGGCTCTACTTCTATTAAAGAACAGGAAGAGGAAACTATGGCTTTGTGGAATTTTGTTTCCTTATTTGATGCTGAAGAGGAAAAGACTCATGCGTACAAGGATGTCGTGGAGATAAACGTAGCAACAAGGAGCAAAGGGACGGTTAAATATGACAGTCTTATACTCCCAAAAATCAAAAGGCTACAAAGAAATGTTAAAAAGAAATTTCAAAATAAACTCTCAGCTGATAAAATTCCAGAATTCACTATTACCAGCCAAGAACCTAAGCAAAATGATACAACGGCCAAGCCAGATGAAGATAAGATGAATGCTGACAAACCTCATCACGTTGAATAGTAGATGGATTATGACATCGTGGAGGATTTAAAGAAGATAAAAGAAAATGTCCCATTATTTGAAATGTGCAAAGTGCCTCAGCAGAAAGAAAGATTATTGAAAGCACTTGAAGAACTGGATGAGAAGCTGCCTATTGACAATCAGCCCAATGAGGAAGAAGAAATCGGAGAAACCAGCATTGGAGGTAAGTCCAAAAGTAAACATCCACCTTTCCTCCTCACGTTTGAGATTTTTAATCACAATGTACACAATTTCTTGGTAGACTCAGGGGTGACTGTTAATGTCATGCCGATATCAGTTTGTAAAAATATCAATGGAAAGCCTAAGCCTTCCACGTGGAGAGTTGTTCAGTTGGACAGGACGGATGTAAAGGTAATTGGAGAGATGGAAGACGTCCTAATCCGTCTGGCATCAAATGATAAAGTATGTTAGGTCGTTAATATCGTGGTGGCCAATATTCCAGATGCATACGGTCTTGTTTTGAGTAGAGATTGGTCAGCTAAGTTGAACGGCTATTTTTCCTTTGATTGGTCACATCTATGGCTGCCATACAAAGGAATTTTGAACTAGATCAAGGTTTTGAGAGAACCTCACATGAAACACAATGTCACTCAATTGGAGGGAAAGAATGGACCAGTGGATTCTGTCTTGTGAAACTATTTTATTAAGTTGGAACCTGGAAATTACCAAGCAGAAGAAGCCAACAACGTTTCAGACACCCAGCCTGATCTCCTTCAATTTTCGCAGGCTGATGAAATTGATTGTAAAATAGTAGATTTAACTGTAGGAATAGATTCGCATTTAGTAGTTAGTAATTTTTGGACTCTATTTTTTGATGGCTCTAAGACATTATAAGGGTCATGGGCCAGCTGTGTCCTGATTGACCCTCAAAAGAATAAACACTTTCTTGCATGTAGGTTAGAATTTGAATGTAAAAACAATACGGCTGAGTATGAAGCACTGGTGCAGGGCTTAAAGAAAGCGATTGGATTAAAGGTAAGTAATTTAAAAGTCTTTGGGGATTTAGAAATAATTGTAAAGCAAATCAGAAATCAAATACATTGTGTTTCTCCTCACTTAAAGGCTTACCAAAATGAGGTATGGGACTTACTGAAATGTTTTAATGCATTCAATATTATTTCAATTCCAAGACTAAAAAACGCAGCAGCTGACTTGTTAGGCACATCGGTCGCTAGAGTTGTACCCATTAATAATCGATGTACTGTTGAATTTCTTTTCAGGCCTTCAGTACCTGATATGATCACCAACCTTCGAGTGTTTGATGATGACCAGCAAATTATAGAATGTTTAACGAATGACGAGGTATTCAAGGGATCGATTATAGATGATGAAGAACATCAAGCTGAGATGAAGTATGACAATTTCATCCCTAAAGGGGTCCGAACACTAGAAAAGATGTTTGATTTAAATGAAAAATTCAGAAGGCCATCCAACGTGAAGACCCACAGCTCTTCTCTACAGTTCGAGCTGATTAATTTAGGGACCGAGGAAAATCCCAAATTTGTGAATCTCGGCAAATGTTGTTCACCAAAAGAAATGGATAAGTTCGTCAGTCTGTTTAAACAATATAAATATGTGTTCACCTGGACGTACGAAGATCTGAAAACATACGACACCAGCATTATCAAGCATGTCGTCCCCATCAAATCCAGCGTCAAGCCATATCAGAAACCCTTAAGAAAAATGCATCCAAAGCTAGAACCGTTGATTCAGAGTGAAGTGAGGAAATTATTGGATGCTATAATCATGTTTAAAGTCAGACACTCTGAGTGGGTATCAAATCTGGTACCAGTCAGGAAAAAATCCGGTGAAATCAGATTATGCATTGATTTTAGAAATCTGAATCGAGCTTCTGATAAAGATAATTACCCGGTGCCACCCATGGAGCAATTGCTCCAAATGGTCTCAGGTTCTGAACTGTTTTCGTTATTGGACGGTTTCTCTGGCTACAATCAAGTATTAGTAGCCAAGGAAGACAGGTTGAAGACAACGTTCAGGACCAAATGGGGAACCTTTGCCTACAGAAGGATTCCTTTTGGGCTTATAAACGCAGGAGCAACGTTTCAGAGAGCCATGGACATAGCTTTCCGTGGATTGATCGGCCGCAGTGTTGTAGTGTACCTTGACGATATTAAGATATTCTCGAAGAAGAGAGAAGAACATGCATTCCACTTAAGGCATATTTTTGAACGCTGTTGGAAGTATGGCATCTCACTCAATCCTAAGAAGTGCGTGTTCGCTGTCACAGAGGGCAAGTTGTTGGGTCACATAGTGTCAAAACAAGGGATCTCCATTGATCCAGAAAGAATCAAGGCTATTGAACAAATCCCCTTGCCACACAATAAAAAAGGGATGCAATCATTCATGGGAAACATAAATTTCGTACGAATATTTGTGCCTGATTTCGCTCAGACTGTGAAACCACTGCAGCAGATGGTAAAGCAAAATGCACAATTCAAATGGACAGAGATTGAGAAGAACACCTTCAGCAAAATCAAAACTGCTATTGCAAACGCACCCTCTCTGAAAATCCCAGACTTCAATAAAGACTTTATATTGTATACCTTTGCGTCCGATGATTCGCTAGCAGCTGTGCTTACGCAAAAGGAAGATGGGGGGGATGAGTTCCCAATATCCTTTATGAGCACTGGTCTAAAAGGGGCTGAATTAAATTACCCAACCATCGATAAACAGGCGTACACAGTATTCAAGGCCGTGAAGCAATTCAGGCCTTATATTTTAAAGAATCGAACCAAGGTAATCGTCCCTTACCCAGCTGTAAGATCCCTTCTTGTACAGAAAGAGTTAGGGGAAAGAAGGGGCAACTGGATAACAGCCCTTCAAGAGTACGACCTTGAATTCAAACCAGCCTCTATAGTTAAGGGACAAGGGTTGTGCAAATTGATGACTGGAAATGGAAAAAATGAAGAGCACGTCTGGGAGGATGAAGCCGAGTTACATTTAATGGATGTATGTCCTTTGTTTACAGCTCCCGAATCTTGGTATAGAAACCTTGTACATTATCTATAGACAGGGCTGTTACCGGAACATTGGAACTCTAAACAAAGAAGAGCACTGCGTCTTAAATCAGCTTCCTATCAAATTATTGACGGAGTATTATTCAGAAAAAATTATGACGGAGTTCTTCTTAGATGTTTAGAGAAAGAAGATGCGAAGAAAGTAATGTCAGAATTGCATGACAGCCCTGCTGGAGGACATTATTCAGGGGATACTACAGCCCACAAAATCCTCAAGGCCGGTTACTACTGGCCTATGCTCTTCAAAGATGCAAACGCACATGTCAGGAAATGTGATATCTGCCAAAGGTGTAGTGGGAGACTACCTAGAGCAGCAACACCCCTAAAGCCTGTAATGATCACGAAGCCATTCGAGCAATGTGGGTTGGACATCATTGGAGAAATAAAACCAAATTCCTCACTGCAACACAAGTACATTCTGACTGCGACAGATTATTTCACTCGCTGGGTCGAAGCAGTACCGCTACGCAAAATAAATCAAGACGAAGTCATCAACTTTCTGCAAGACCACATCATGACTAGGTTTGGAGTTCCATCTTCGTTATTTTTTTATAATGCCACATAATTTTCATCAATTAAATTAACTGCTTTTGCTTATGATAAATGGATTAAACTGCATTATTCTGCTAATTACTACCCACAAGGAAATGGCCTGGATGAATCCACAAATAAAAATATGATTAGAATTCTAAAGAAGATTGTAATAGAGAACCAGAGGAGTTGGCACTCAGCTCTACCCAACGCCCTTTGGGCTGACAAAGTCACCCCCAAGTCTGCGATAGGAGTGTCACCCTATACCCTTGTGTATGGTAAATAAGCCCTTCTTCCCCCCAACATTATGCTACCGTCTTCCATTATAGCTCAGGAGTCTAGCGGGTCGGAGAATGAAGTTTTACAGATGAGGATATGCAATCTTCTGAAAGCAGAAGAGGCTAGATCTGAAGCCAGAGAATGCTTTAAGCATCAGCAGGAGGTAATAAAGAGGTGGTTTGACAAGCATAAGTTTGGAACAAAATACTTTGAAGTGGGAGACTTAGTCCTCAAATGGGATCACCCCCATGATGAGAAAGGGAAGCATACTAAATTCCAGCAGTTGTGGGTAGGCCCTTTTCAGGTCGCAGCAAAGCTTGGTCCTTCTACCTATAAGTTGCAAGATTTACAAGGTTGGGAAGAGAACTTGCCAGTAAATGGTTTGGTTCTCAAACCTCATTTTTACTGATTTTCTTTGAGTGCTTCTATCTTGTATATAAATAAGTCGTTTGGCTATCTTTGAGTCATGTTTTTCAGTTTGTATTAGTTTAAGTTTATTGATTTCAATAAAGGGAATTAACATATGGTTGCATGGGGATATCAAAATCTTTGGGAATGTTAAACATGTTTGAGTATCAGACTGTAAATTGCTATTTGAACTTCTTCTAGTTTAGCAGTTTTCTCGAATAGCTCTGTGTGCATTGAAGTCCTGCTTAACCCCTGTGAAATAAACCAGATTCAAAGAGTCCGGAATACTATGTTGAGGCTCCATCCACTTCACACTTAAAATTTTCTAAGGGGCGATAGCAGAGGACCCATGGAAAGGATTAAGGTGGACAGTATGTTAAATATAAATGATCCCATGCCAGGATACGAATGTCAAAAGGAAAATAAGAGTTAGAAAACTCCTCTGAAAGCATCATACATTAAAGCAAATACTGAATCATAAGTACTAAATTGCCGAAAGATCCTCTCCGTCCGTGAACTGAAACATAAGGTACACCGTTCACACAAAAGGACACTATGGGATAGAGGATCTTGAATTAACATTCAGTAAGAAAGGCATGGAGGAGGATATAAAAGGGACAAAAGTCCAAGAGCACAAAAGGGTGCTAAAGTGGCATGGGAATGAGGAACAAACGAACATTTCTGTTTACCATATGCTGCAATCTTGTGGTGTCAAAGTTGTCATCTACCTGAAGAAAAAATTAATAATGCAACTCATTTTTCAGCCTCAACAGAGTTATCTGGACTTGAAAATCTTGGTTTCCATTCTCCCAAAGTGGACTATCATCAATGATTAAGGGTACACACTTCTGTTAGTTGAGAAATCCAAGTAGCTGGAAGAATTCAATAAATGCATTCGTTGTTAAGCAGTCTGTCACTCAAAGAATAATCACCTAGAGATCTAGGTTCACCAGGTGATCGCCAATTGTTGCAGCTGCAATTGTTCTCCCCAATTTTCTTAAATTTTGGGCCCCTCCTTATCATTAAAATTTCTTTGATTTCGTTTGATCCATGATTGTTTGGTCTTGTTTTAACTTTGGTTGATTCTAAAGATAAATTGGTGGCTTATTTTCAGAGGATGCGTGTGTTATGATTTTGTTATGGGACGTAGAATTGAATTTGAATTGCTAGCCAGAAACTCGATTGATTAGTTGCCCTTTGAACAAACCATTGTCTCTGAGGTGAAATAGTTTAACCATCGCTGATTTTGAGTTTTCGAGCACTTAAGTTTTTCTTGTTGGATTGAAAGCTATATTATTTTTCCCTTCCACCGTTGCGGCTGCCAAAACGGTTTGGCATCCGAAGTGCAAAGTGTTCCGGCTTCCGATTGGGAAGTTCCCCGCCCGAGGGTCACACGTCATAGTCTTTTTCCTTCCGCCGTTGTGGCTGGGGAAGTCGTTCGTCTTCCGATGTCCAAACCTTTCCAACTTCTGAGGAAAATTTTTCCTGCTTACAAGTCTCGCATGGTTATAACCTATTCCCTTCCGTCGTTACGGCTGGGAAAGCCCTTTAACCTCCGAAGCGTAAAGCCGTCCGACTTCCAACTGAGGGTTTCTCCTGCCCGTGTGTCGCATCATTTTAGTGCTTGTCTTTCCTCCGTTGTGGCTGGGAAATCCATTTGGCGTCCGACGTCAAAGTTACCCAATCTTCGATTGAGTTTTCCTGCCCACAGATTTGAATCGGATGCTATAGCCTTTTCCTCGTCTGCCGTTGCGGCTGGGCAAAGCCTTTGACTTTCGACGTCAGTATCCTTCCGACTTCCGTCGTGGTGCACTTGGCCATTTTTGTGGGGTAGCCATTCCAATTTGTATAATCTGCTGCTCTGTTTTATAACGCAGTCCCAAATGGATAGTGCACTTGGATTAATTGCAGGTGTACGTAAGGAGCTGATGCACGAAGATGTAGAGAAGCAGTTTGGTAAGGATCGAAATGACACCGACCAGATCGCTAAAAGGGCCATCGAAGAAAAGGACAAAGTCAATAATGCTAAAGGCATGAACCTGACTGCCTGTCCGTTACTAAACGGTTCATAAGTGCATACACACAACATAAAGAACCTGAAACGTTTGGAGGGATTGGAACGCCATACGTTTGGGGGGAGCCCAAGCGGCTTGTTGTGTAGTTTAAATGTTGTAAATTTAGAACTTAGAGGGGACCTTTTCCCTGGAAAATTTGTAAACTATTTGCTTGTAAGAGGAACTATTTCGTTTTACAAATGCAAATTGCAACTTTGCCTGTTGGAGAAAGCGTAACTGTGAAATGCATCAATGTGGTCGAATGAGCAATGTTGAAGAGGAACTATTTCGTTTTCAGCTGTGTTTCATTAACTGTGAGAGTGTTCTAATTCCATGAACCTATGTTCTTGATGAGTGCTTTTCGGTATATTTAATGATGTTTTTTCACAATGAGTAATGGAGGCTGTTCATAGACAATTGGCTATCTAGTTGTTGAAATATATCTAATTGCTCATGTGTATTGAAATAGGTGTCAACTATCTGTAACTTTTCATAATGCATGTGCAAAATAAATTACTCATCAATGAATGATAATCTTGCTCGCTGGTGACAGGTTGGGTAGTTAGTTTTAATTTCCTGTTGTTTATGTGATTTAGATGCTTGTGGATGCTAAGACGAGAGGTAAGAACCTGTGCATCACATTGTGACTGCTCCCTGCATCTTTGTCATCCTACATTGTTAATTAGGCACTTGCATTTCATACATTAAGTCAAAAATACAAAAAACTCGGTGGACTGGGCCGCAACCGGTAAAAGCCTTTGTTTTGTTACTTGACCTACGGTAGTCGGACCACAAACCGGACGGATTCCCTATACCAAATAGTCAACGGGCTAGTTGGGAACATTGATTGGGGAGAATCCCTTACTGTTGTCTCCTGCGAATTTCTGGGCCTCAACAGATCCTAATGTTATGCTAGCTTAATGTTAAAAATCTAACATGGTATTAGAGCTAACCTGAGAAGAAGACACTGTGCAGCTACAGGAACTAGGGCTTCCTACTTTGTGGATCTCTCTCCACATATTTTCTGCAAAATAAGGTTGGAATAACTCTCCTCCTTAGGGTGCATTTTTCTGTCGAAGCAGAATCCAATTCTGAGGTTTTTCAGTTTTGGACCCGACACTACTACCGAAAATTAGGGCTTTCCATAGAAGTGGAATTTTTCAGTGAGCCCAAGCTTGGATTGATATCCTCCTCAAAATCAAAGTTAGGGATCAAAATCAAAGCATTTGGTTGGACGGAACTTCGGAAAAGCAAAACCCTAATATGCTCCTGAACCAGCATTGCAAAATTTCAGCTCCAAATCTAGATCCGACATCTTGAACTGGTAAGGTCTAAATATTTTATATTTCCATTTGAGGTTCTCAATTAAGATGTCTCATCATACCAAGCTTGATGAAAAGCTTGAGGGAGCTGATAACTTCCGAGCCTGGAAGTATAGGATCTCCCTAGTCCTGGAAGAAAATGAGTTGGACTCCTATATCAGTGAGGAGGTTCCAGTTCCAGAAGGGGATGAGGCTAAGGCCTTACACAAGAAGAAGTTGGTTATGGAAAAGAGCATTATTGCTGATTCAATCAAGGCTTACCTCATACCACAGTGTCCTCCCTCAAGACACCTAAAGCTATGTTTGATGCCCTAACCAAATTGTTTGAAGGGAAGAATATAAACTGGAAGATGACTCTGAGAAACCAACTAAAGAATGTGAAGATTCAGAATCCAGAGACTATCCAGTCTTACTTCACTAGAGTTTCTTAGATCAAGGGACAACTAGAACCAGTATATGAAGAAGTGGAAAATGTAGATATTGTAATGACCACCTTGAAGGGTCTCCCTAGGACATGGGACTCTTTCATTCAAGGCATTTGTGCTAGAAAGAAGTTAGTCAAGTTCAGCAGACTTTGGGAAGAATGTTCACAAGAAAAATCTCGGATAGCAGCTCGAGAAGAGAAGATGGGAAGTGAAGATCAAGCTCTCATGGTTCAATCCAAGAAACCCAGAAGGGACCATCATCATTCTAAAGGTAAGCACTCTTCCCACAAGAAATCTCAACTCAGATGTTATCCTTGTTGTTAAATAGGACACTTTGCAAGAGATTGTCCTAAAAGCAAAAGAAACCTTCACAAGAAGAAAAACAACAAAAAAATACATCATGCCCATGCTACAGAGGATGATGAACCTTCCACAAAGAATACCAAATATGAAAGTGAAGATTCTTCAAGTGATGAAGAATATGTTTTGATTTTCGCTCTCACGGGAAACATCACACATGGAAGCAATGATTGGCTTATAGAAAGTGGGGCTTCCAAACATATGACAGGTTTCAAGGAATCCTTTGTGAGACTATCAGAACATGAATCACCTCACAAGGTGAAGCTCAGAGATGACTACCAATATCCAATAACAGGTAGTGGGGAATCCTCCTATAAGCTAGACACTAGAAATTCTATGACAATGAAGGAAGTATTGTTTGTACCAGGACTAAATAAGAACTTTCTCTCCATATCTACATTAGATGCAAAAGGAATGAGGGTTGCATTTATAGATGGCCAATTCCTTATGTGGCCAAGAGGAAAGACTATTGATGATGTAGTAGTGATTGGAGAACAAGAAGGAGGATTGTATAAATTGAAGGGCCATCAAGAACAAGCCTTGGTCCATGACACCATAGAGCCAAATGAGCTTTGGCACAGAAGGCTTGCACATGTACATTACAGAGCACTACCACTTGCAAGTAAATCTATTGAAGGTATTCTAGAAATTTAAGCAAAATACAATGGGATCTGCAAAGGATGTGTGAAAGGAAAGAACACAAAGAAGAAATTTTCAAGTAGCGAAAGCAAAGCAAAAGGAATCTTGGAAATCATCCTCTCCGATGTCTGCAAACCAATGTCATCAAGTTCATTAAGCGGGTATGTATACTATGTTTTCTTTATTGATGAATTTTCTAGGAAGACATGGATCTACTTCATGAAGAATAAATATGAAGTATTCAGCAAGTTCAAGGAATTCAAATCCTTGATCAAGAACCACACAGAAAATAAGATCAAGACCTTTCGATCAGATAATGGCAGAGAATTCACATCAAATGAATTCAAAGAGTTATGTAAAGACTCAAGGATTAAGAGGGAGTTGTCCACTCCATACAATCCAAAACAGAATGGGATTGTAGAAAGGAAAAATAGAACCATCATGGAAGCTGCAAGAGCTATGCTTCATGATCAAGATCTTCCTATGCATCTATGGGTAGAAGCTGCTACAACATCGGTGTATGTACAGAACCGTACTCCACATAGAGTACTCAAGAACAAGACTCCTGAAGAAGTCTTCTCCAGCAAGAAACCAAAAGTCAGCCATCTCAGAATATTCAGTTGTCCTGTGTACATACACATTCCAAAAGAGAAGAGATCAAAACTAGATCCTTCAGGAAAGAAGGGTATATTTGTGGGATACTCTTAAAGCTCAAAGTCTTACAGAATATACTTCCCAGGATTCAAGAAGATCGACATCAGCAGGGATGTGACATTTGATGAAGACATAGCTTATAACAAATCCAAAAAGAAACCTACTGAAGAGCCTGAAGAAGCAGGAGCACCCAGAATTCATGATACAACCATGAATGAAGAAAATAAAGAAGAAGGTTGAGAATTTGAAGAACCAGAAAGACCTATAGATCCACCTCAGGAGAAGAATCCTCACAAGAGGAAACCTGCTTGGGTACAAGAAGCTATCCAAGGTGCGGAAAGATATGGATCTCCAGAAGAGAATCATAGAGAAATAAAGAGGACTAGATCCTACTTCGGGTATGTAGCATTATTATGCAATTTCATCGATGAAGAACCTTCCAATTATGAAGAAGCGGCAGAATGAAAAGAATGGAAGGATGTTATGATCGAAGAGTACCAATCGATCATGAAAAATGATGTTTGGGATGTTGTCCCAAGACCAGAAGGGAATTCGGTTGTAACTTCCAAATGGATCTACAAGATCAAGCATGTTGCAGATGGTAGTATAGAGAAATATAAGGCAAGATTTGTGGCTCGAGGTTTCTCCCAGAAAGAAGGAATAGACTATGAAGAAACCTTTGCACCTGTAGCCAGATATTCTTCCATTAGATCAGTACTTGCTCTGGCTGTAGTGATACACCAGATGGATATCAAGACTTCTTTCTTGAATGGTGTAGTAGAAGAGGAAGTGTATGTGGAACAACCACTCGGTTTTGAGACACATGACAAGGAGTCTCATGTATGTAGATTGAAGAAAGCCCTATACGGTTTGAAACATGCACTCATGACATGGTATGGCAGAATTGACAGCTTTCTATCTAGTCTGGGCTTTACCAAAAGTAAAGCAAACTCCAACCTTTACTACAAGGTTGAAGATGGCAACCCAGTGATGCTCCTACTGTATGTAGAGGATATGTTTATAATAGGTATGGATGGGTTGATTACTGATACGAAGAGAAATATTGTTGCCGAGTTCAAAATGAAGGACTTGGGAATGATGCACTATTTTCTAGGCATGGAGGTGTGGTAGAATATAGATGGAATTTCTCTGGGACAAGGGAAATACATGGTAGATATCTTGAAGAGGTTCGAGATGATGGACTGTAGGGCCATGAACACACCTATGGCATCAAACCTGAAGTTATTGAGTGATGCTTCATTAGAAGTGGTTGATGCTACCATGTATCGTTAGATGATTGGGTCCTTGAAGTACCTGATGAACACGAGACCAAATATTTGCTTTGCTGTGAACACCTTGAGCCAGTTCCTGACAAATCCGAGACATGTTCACTTGATTGCTGCAAAGCATATTCTGAGGTACCTGAGGGGTACAATTGATTATGGGATCAAGTATGAGGCGACTCAAAAGATTAACCTAGAGGGTTATGTTGATTCAGATTGGGTAGGCAATGCCATTGATAGGAAGAGCACTTCAGGGTGTTGCTTTAGTATGGGATCAGGTGTGATCTCTTGGTTTTACAGGAAGCAATCCTTTGTGGCATTGAGTACAACTGAAGCAGAGTATGTCGCATCTTGTTCAACTATTTGTGAGGCAGTATGGCTAAGGAAGCTAATGTCTGATTTATTTGATCTCCTGTTGGATGCTACTTGTATATATTGCAACAACTAGAGTTGTGTGTAATTGTCGGAGAACCCGGTGTTCCATGACAAGTCGAAGCATATCAAGATCAAGTATCCATTAGAGAGAATTTGAGGTAAAAAATGGGCCTCCTAAGAGATGTACTACAAAAATATAAGATATATTAAAATATTATGTGTTAGGGGTTTTATGGGGTAGGTATATATGACAACTCACCTCCTACACTACTTTTTATGCACAATATAAATAACCATGGTTGAGTTACTTTTCTAAGTTGACTATAAATAAAATTAATTAAATAACTCTATAATGATGTGACTAAGATTCATTGTAAATTCCCAAAAAATTTATTGTCCTTTAACATTTATTTGTCTTGAACTTGTAAATGAAATTAAACTAAAAAATTATTTTTAGGAGTTATTTTTTTAATTTATGTTGACTTTTTATATTTAGTACATTCCTCATCAATTTTATTTTAATGTGATTTAATTGAGATTTATTTACGTGTAAAATTTTAACAATATTATTATAATATTTATTACATTATTAGAATAAATTAATATCAAAATCATAATTTTTTTTGATATATTCATTTTATTGCAAATGAATGTTATAGTTAAATCTCTTATAGAAAATAATATAAGACTTAATTTATTCTTAAATAAATTATTAAAAACATATTTATACATTATGAATATATGTCATATTGGTATATAAGATTTTAATGTATATGTTTTTAGCAATAAAAGCGTTATGTATATTGTTTTTTAGCAATAAAAAAGTTACGAGTAAATAATATATCCTATTAACTGAATAAGTCAACACTAGTGTATAAATTCTTTTAGTTTATTAGTTGATTTTAATGTATATTCATTTTTAGCAATAAAAAATTTGTGAATAAATAATATATCACGTTAACTTAACAAGTGAATGGTGGTGCATAAATTCTTTTAATTTATTAGTTGAAATATAAATTATTCTAATAGTTTTTTATAAACGAAAATTAAATCATTAAAAAAAATTTATACGTTTTGAAAATATTTTGATAATATAAATACTTATCTAAGAAAATTATTTCCATTCCTTCAACTAAAAAAATTATAAATACAAAATATATATGTAAAAAATCAATGTTACTAATTTGTTAAAAAAATACGTCATAATACAGACACATTATGTTATAATTTCAAATTAAATATAAATGGATTAATTAATTTTATTAATTTTTTAATCATTAAAATTTTAAAATATTTGTATTATTAAAACTAACATGATAATATTTATTATAATTATTATCATAATGGCATTATTATTAATTAATATTTAACAAGTTATAACAACATAATTTGCATATTATTCTCTAAAATTAACAATTAAAAAATTATAATAAATTTGTTTGTCAAAAAAAATATAATAAAGTTATAATCATATAAACATTAATCATATCAAGATGTTGTTTTATACATTCAAACATGATATAAATGAATGCGTATGATTATATATATATATATATATATAACTGTGAACACCTTGAGCCAGTTTCTGACAGATCCGAGACATGTTCACTTGATTGCTCCAAAGCATATTCTAAGGTACCTGAGGGGTACAATTGATTATGGGTTCAAGTATGAGGTGACTCAAAAGATTAACCTTGAGGGTTTTGTTGATTCAGATTGGGCAGGCAATGCCATTGATAGGAAGAGCACTTCAGGGTGTTGCTTTAGTATGGGATCAGGTGTTATCTCTTGGTTTGGCAGGAAGCAATCCTGTGTGGCATTGAGTACAGCTGAAGCAGAGTATGTCGCAGCTTGTTCAGCTAGTTGTGAGGTAGTATGGCTAAGAAAGCTAATGTCTGATTTATTTGATCTCCTGTTGGATGCTACTTGTATATATTACAACAACTAGAGTTGTGTGAAGTTGTTGGAGAACCCAGTGTTCCATGACAAGTCGAAGCATATCAAGATCAAGTATCCATTAGAGAGAATTTGAGGTAAAAAATGGGTCTCCTAAGAGATGTACTACAAAAATATAAGATATATTAAAATATTATGAGTTAGGGGTTTTATGGGGTAGGTATATATGACAACTCACCTCCTACACTACTTTTTATGCACAATATAAATAACCATGGTTGAGTTACTTTTATAAATTGATTATAAATAAAATTAATAAAATAACTATATAATGATGTGACTAAGATTCATTGTAAATTCCCCCAAAATTTATTGTCCTTTAACATTTATTTGTCTTGAACTTGTAAATGAAATTAAATTAAAAATTTATTTTTAGGAGTTATTTTTTTAATTTATGTTGACTTTTTATATTTTGTACATTTCTCATCAATATTATTTTAATGTGATTTAATTGAGATTTATTTACATGTAAAATTTTAACGATATTATTATAATATTTATTGCATTATTAGAATAAATTAATATCAAAATCATAATTTTATTTGATATATTCATTTTATTGTAAATTAATGTTATAGTTAAATCTCTTCTAGAAAATAATATAAGACTTAATTTATTCTTAATTAAATTATTAAAAAAATATTTATACATTATGAATATATGTCATATTGATATATAGGATTTTAATGTATATGTTTTAAGCAATAAAACGTTATGTATATTGTTTTTTAGCAATAAAAAAGTTACGAGTAAATAATATATCCTATTAACTAAATGAGTCAACACTAGTGTATAAATTATTTTAGTTTATTAGTTGATTTTAATGTATATTCATTTCTAGCAATAAAAAAATTGTGAATAAATAATATATCATATTAACTTAATAAGTGAATGGTAGTGCATAAATTCTTTTAATTTATTAGTTGAAGTATAAATTATTCTAATATTTGTTTATAAACGAAAATTAAATTATTAAAAAAAAATTATACGTTTTGAAAATATTTTTATAATATAAATGCTTATTTAAGAAAATTATTTCCATTCCTTCAACTAAAAAAATTATAAATACAAAATATATATGTAAAAAATCAATGTTACTAATTTGTTAAAAAAATACGTCATAATACAGACACATTATGTTATAATTTCAAATTAAATATAAATGGCTTAATTAATTTTATTAATTTTTTAATCATTAAAATTTTAAAATATTTGTATTATTAAAACTAACATGATAACATTTATTATAATTATTATCGTAATGACATTATTATTAATTAATATTTAACAAGTTATAACAACATAATTTGCATATTATTCTCTAAAATTAACAATTAAAAAGTTATAATAAATTTTTTTGTCAAAAAAAAATATAATAAAGTTATAATCATATAAACATTAATCATATCAAGATGTTGTTTTATACATTCAAACATGATATAAATGAATGCATATGATTATATATATATATATATAAAACTGTGAACACCTTGAGTCAATTCCTAACAGATCCGAGACATGTTCACTTGATTGGTCCAAAGCATATTCTAAGGTACCTGAGGGGTACAATTGATTATGGGCTCAAGTATGAGGCGACTCAAAAGATTAACCTTGAGGGTTTGGTTGATTCAGATTGGGCAGGCAATGCCATTGATAGGAAGAGCACTTCAGGGTGTTGCTTTAGTATGGGATCAGGTGTGATCTCTTGGTTTGGCACGAAACAATCCTGTGTGGCACTGAGTACAACTGAAGCAGAGTATGTCGCAGCTTGTTCAGCTAGTTGTGAGGCAGTATGGCTAAGGAAGCTAATGTCTGATTTATTTGATCTCCTGTTGGATGCTACTTGTATATATTGCAACAACTAGAGTTGTGTGAAGTTGTCGGAGAACCCAGTGTTCCATGACAAGTCGAAGCATATCAAGATCAAGTATCCATTAGAGAGAATTTGAGGTAAAAAATGGGCCTCCTAAGAGATGTATTACAAAAATATAAGAAATATTAAAATATTATGAGTTAGGGGTTTTATGGGGTAGGTATATATGACAACTCACCTCCTACACTACTTTTTATGCACAATATAAATAATCATGGTTGAGTTACTTTTCTAAATTGACTATAAATAAAATTAATAAAATAACTCTATAATGATGTGACTAAGATTCATTGTAAATTCCCAAAAAATTTATTGTCCTTTAACATTTATTTGTCTTGAACTTATAAATGAAATTAAACTAAAAAATTATTTTTAGGAGTTATTTTTTTAATTTATGTTAACTTTTTATATTTAGTACATTCATCATCAATTTTATTTTAATGTGATTTAATTGAGATTTATTTACATGTAAAATTTTAACAATATTATTATAATATTTATTGCATTATTAAAATAAATTAATATCAAAATCATAATTTTTTTTGATATATTATTTTATTGTAAATGAATGTTATAGTTAAATCTCTTATAGAAAATAATATAAGACTTAATTTATTCTTAAATAAATTATTAAAAAAATATTTATACATTATGAAAATATGTCATATTGGTATATAAGATTTTAATGTATATGTTTTTAGCAATAAAAACGTTATGTATATTGTTTTTTAGCAATAAAAAAGTTACGAGTAAATAATATATCATATTAACTGAATAAGTCAACACTAGTGTATAAATTCTTTTAGTTTATTAGTTGATTTTAATGTATATTCATTTTTAGCAATAAAAAAATTGTGAATAAATAATATATCATATTAACTTAATAAGTGAATGGTGGTGCATAAATTCTTTTAATTTATTAGTTGAAGTATAAATTATTCTAATAATTTTTTATAAACGAAAAATAAATTATTAAAAAAATTATAAGTTTTGAAAATATTTTTATAATATAAATACTTATCTAAGAAAATTATTTCCATTCCTTCAACTAAAAAAATTATAAATACAAAATATATATGTAAAAAATCAATGTTACTAATTTGTTAAAAAAATACGTCATAATACAGACACATTATGTTATAATTTCAAATTAAATATAAATGGCTTAATTAATTTTATTAATTTTTTAATCATTAAACTTTTAAAATATTTGTATTATTAAAACTAACATGATAATATTTATTATAATTATTATCATAATGACATTATTATTAATTAATATTTAACAAGTTATAACAACATAATTTGCATATTATTATATAAAATTAACAATTAAAAAAATATAATAAAGTTATAATCATTTAAACATTAATCATATTAAGATGTTGTTTTATACATTCAAACATGATATAAATGAATGCGTATGATTATATATATATAACTGTGAACACCTTGAGCCAGTTCCTAACAGATCCGAGACATGTTCACTTGAATGCTCCAAAGCATATTCTGAGGTACCTGAGGGGTACAATTGATTATGGGCTCAAGTATGAGGCGACTCAAAAGATTAACCTAGAGGGTTTTGTTGATTCAGATTGGGCAGGCAATGCCATTGATAGGAAGAGCACCTGAAGGTGTTGCTCTAGTATGGGATCATGTGTGATCTCTTGGTTTGGCAGGAAGCAATCCTGTGTGGCACTGAGTACAGCTGAAGCAGAGTATGTCGCAACTTGTTCAGCTAGTTGTGAGGCAGTATGGCTAAGGAAGCTAATGTATGATTTATTTGATCTCCTGTTTGATGCTACTTGTATATATTGCAACAACTAGAGTTGTGTGAAGTTGTCGGAGAACCCGGTGTTCAATGATAAGTCGAAGCATATCAAGATCAAGTATCCATTAGAGAGAATTTGAGGTAAAAAATGGGCCTCCTAAGAGATGTACTACAGAAATATAAGATATATTAAAATATTATGAGTTAGGGGTTTTATGGGGTAGGTATATGGGTGAATCCGCGGGCCTGGGTAACACTTTTTGGTAAGCAGATTTCGGCAAAAACAAAAAAACGCACCTCGGTCGAGGGCTTGTTAAACCCTCGACCGAGGGTTAATAAATACCTCGACCGAGGTATTAACTCGGTCGAGGTATGGACCTTAGTCGAGATACATACCTCGACCGAGACCTCTGTCAAAAAAATTATAAAAAGAGGCCGCGGGGTCTGCGACCGTTTTTTTGCCAAATTTCACTGTCACAGCTCGACCGAGAAACAACCCAGAACAACGACGTAAGGATTGGCACCCCAAAGCAACCCAAGCACCTCGAAGCAACCTAACCTCGTCACGATGGCATCGGAGCCAAGAGGTAACAGTTTAAATAATTGTTTTTCAATTTAAATGGAATTTAAATTTTTTTTTTTATAAATTTATAAAATTTGTTTTAAAATTTGGTAAATGTATGTTTTTATAATTTTCATGTTTAAAATGTGTACCGGCAAGCAGAAATGCTGCCGGATTTTTGAAAATTTTTAGTTAAATTGAATTTTTTTGTTAATTTGTTATATATATATAAAAATTATGTCAACTGGTAGCGTTTATGCTACCGGTTTAATTTTGAAATGTGTCGCGGGCAAGCCGAAATGCTGCCCGATTTTTTCAATCCTCCGTGAATTCATGGAGGATTGAAAAGAATCCATAAAACACCAACCAAACAAACCTATATGAACCATAGAGACAATTAATCAACTGTAAGCCTGAGACAAATAATAAATTTTTTATAAAAATTTATTTGAAATTGGTTAATAAGTTATAATATTAATAAAAAATCCCCATACCCCACCCCCTTTTTTCAAAACATAAATTAAACCTACCATTTAATCTGACCTCACTAACCCTACTTAACCCCCCCTCAATATTACTACCTTACCCCCTACTAACCCTATTCACCCCTACCTAAATTCATATCTAAACCCTATTAATACCTTACTAAATCCATATTAATACCAACTTAAACCCCTACTTAAAACCCCCTAACTAAACCCTACCAAACCCCCTATTTAAACCTGTATCTATTAAGAAATACGAAAAACATCAAGAGGATTTTGTATTGTTAAATAGCGTCTTGTTCCTCTTTTTTAATAGCTAAAATAAGACTTTAGTATCATATTCCAAGATTCGGCCCCAAGTTATCATTTCTAGTTCAATATTTTCTACATGAGCAATGATTTGCAAGGACAAACTTGCAACTATTAAGGAATAGGAAAGCAACTAGAGGATTCCTTATTGTTAAATAGCATCCCATTCCTCTTTTTCCATAGCCAAAGTAAGACTTTATAACAAAAAACTAGAAATTCT